>BGPR01003149.1:81990-92133 GCA_013235015.1 Araneus ventricosus | reverse complement strand
TTTTGTTAGTTGATTTATTTTACGATTTTCAATCATAATTCTTAAAAGAATAAACAAAACTATGCGGCTACAGAACACCAAAAAATTATACACTATCTGGAAAAGATTCTCCCTGAAGTTGTGCCTTTTGAAGCACTTATCGTTTGATCTTCTTTCTAAGTTACATAATCAAATACTGTAGGACTAAACTTTACTCTCCGTATTTCTTTATGCGAAAGATCTTGATCTTTAATTATTATAATTTAATACCTAAAATGCATTTATTTTTGTACAGATTATTTTATTCACACAATGATGCAAAAGCAATCCCCCCCGTTCCTTGCAATCGTTCTCATCGTAAATATTGTACTTTTAAGAGGCCATCGCGACACTAGAAAAAAGTAATAGCATTAGTTTCGCCGCTTTTTGACAGTTACTCAGAATTTGTAAAGGAAAATTACTCCTAACTTAAAATCATTTTGTATTAAGAATTCACCATAGTACACAACCTAAAATATGCAAAGAAAAAAAATTGATAACAAAATTACAAATAAAAAATAAAAATAATAAAAAAAAGGGTGTTTTGGGGAGCGGCGATCTAAGGAACAGGAATTAGAGTTTCTAAAATTTGGCGATGGATGATTGAAGTCGAAACTTCGTTAACTGAAAATCTATGAAGATGAATAAAATGGCGCGAAACGATTGCCAACAGATTTGAGCGAGGAATGCATCATATTGCTACGAAAATCGTCCTGTGGGTTTACGGGGGAAAAAATCCAACAAGGAAGATAATGGAGAACGACGAACCAACAAGGAAGATAATGGAGAACGACGAACCAACAAGGAAGATAATGGAGAACGACGCTTTATTCACGAATATTCCGGAAAACACGAAGCACAGGAAACAAGAAAAACAGCAAATGCACTAATAAGCAGCACAAACAGACGGCAAAACACTAATAATAACAATACTTTCAATAGCGTTCAGCTCTCCAGCTCGCACTGCAGATAAAACTCCTGTCAATGAGACTCAAAGATGTTCTCTCGTCTCAGTATCTCCGGGTTTTTATACCCTTTTCCCACAGTATGTGACGTCACATAGAATCATCTAGTACTTTCTCTGTATCTCTGTTCCTAATAGAGATAGGACCAAAATTCAAGCATATTCGAGAACCTTTTATTTCGTCGCCAAAGTAAAAAGGCATGGACTTGACCTCCCTGAATAACTAGCAAGGACCTCTGTAAATGTCTTTTTCCAACCATAAGACCAGTGGCGGCCAGTCCATAAGAGCTGCAGGCCCCCCTGAAATTATTTTAAACGATTGTATTTTCGTTCCTATTCTAATCTTACTTTTCCACTTTGAGAATTCAGAAATCAACGAAAATGACAAAAAGTAATAAAAAAATGTAAGAAGAAGACGGAAAATCAATTAAGAATTAAGAGAGAGAGAGAGACCAGAGCTGCATCAAGTTTGGCCCCTCCTACAGATCCGATATTAACGCAAAAAGTAACCCTTTCTCCACCGGAAATTGCATTCATTTGAGCTGCATTTTTTCAGCTATCATTTGGCGTGACTTCCTCATTTGGCTCTTTTTTGCTTTTTCTCAGTAGTTCAGTCGTTAAGTCGTTTTCTAAAATCCAATTCTGTAGTAGTTGTCATTTTTTGTTTCTTTATGTTTTTTCGAGTGCCGATTACGATTCTGAGCTTTGCCACCAATAATTTTTGCTTGAATTTTAGTTATAGCCGAAAAACATTAAATTTTTTTTCTCTAGTTTTTTTGCTTATAACTCAAAAACTATCAATTTTCAGTATATCATCATTATATGCCAAAATAATCAGCACAAAATTTCCTACAACTTAAGACTATAAAACGTTTGCAGCACCGCTTGTTTCTGAGTTGATGAGCCGCCACTGCGTAAGACTAAAATTCCTGGGAAATGACATTACATGTTCGTAACAGTATACCCAAGCGATCTGAGAAAGCGAAAGCCTGACTGCTCGTGTCTCAGCTGACGAGCCGCCACTGCAGAAGACTAACATTGCTGAGAAATGACATTACATGTTCGTAACAGTATACCCAAGCGATCTGAGTATGCGAAAGCCTGACTACTTGTGTCTGATCTGACGAGCCGCCACTGCGTAAGACTAACATTACTGGGAAATGACATTACATGTTCATAACAGTATACCCAAGCGATCTGAGAAAGTGAAAGCCTGGAAGAGGGTTAAATATTTTGTATCTGGTTACAGTAGTTTATTTTACTCGAGTTAAATATTTCTTAAAGAATATAACGAGTTCAAAACTTGAGAAATTAAAGCATATTCGTATGGAAGGAGATGAAGTTTTGCCAGTATAAAATAAAGTCTAACAGTGCAAAATTGAATGCAGTAAAACAGGACACTTTCCTCTACTTTGAAAACTTTAGCACGCCGTTTTACAAATGGGAAAAGCCGGAGAAATGTATAAATAATCTATTTTCGTAAACCATTTTGTGCCTAAGAAGTGGAATTGGTAACAAAAAAGGACTTTCGTCACGGCATGGGTATAAATTTAAGATAAGCTGTGGATATTCAAAGTGCTTTGTCTGCGCATTTCTGTTTCTCAATTGATTTTGAAGGCTTCGAAAAGGAGAAATCTTAAAAACTAATAAATAAATAATGCGACATAGAATGCTAAGTCAGAAGGCTAAAAATGCAAATCATTTGGTTAGGAGGCCATTCGAGATGTCATAAAAATGGCTGATATCTTCTTCCACAGTATATCAACAGAACCTAAAATTGGGTTCCCTAAATACTATCAAAGGATGAAAAATAGGAGTGCAGCAGTTTTTTCAAAATAAAAATGCAAAGTAAATAAAAACGAACATTTTTATTCTTTCAATGAATACAAATTTAAAAGTAAAATTTAGAAAAAAAGAAGCAAAAAATCTTCCAAACTTCCACATACTCATCTGATTTTATGATCAAAGCTTCACATCATTACCTTCAATAATTTCACAAAAGTTTAGTTAAGTTTAGTTACATCAATGTCCCCTTTTTAAGCAACATGAACGTTATTTGGGAATGGACCTCGTGATTTTTAACCGCGATCAGATGACGAGGACAATACCTGAGCTGGAACCCGCTCTCCAAACTTCCACACCACACAAATGGGAGGACTTTTGACCCCCTACGTGTGATTCATGCGAGTATTTTGGACATCATGAAGATATGTGCAAAAGGCTCACATGTCTTCATGATGTTACATAGGATCTTGTGTGGAATCGGGTTTCGACCAGGAGCCTTCCGGCCCGAAGCCGAGACCTTACCACTAGGCCACCGCGGTCCAATTTCACAAAAGGATAGCTTCTTTTGTGAAAATTCTTATAAAAATAAATCTCATATAATGAAAAGAATGAAATATTATTTTCTATTTTTAAAATAAAATCTGTGAAACAAATAGCCTATAAAACTAATTTGAGAAATTAATGGGAATCGAAAATCAACAAAGACACGATAAGGTTGGATGACGATACACGACGTAAAACACGATAGTTTCTAGTTTAGTTTATAGTCACATTGATATCCCCTTTTGAAGCAGCACGAGGGCTATATCTGGACGGACCTCGTAATTTTGAACCGTGGTCAGATGACGAGGACGACACCTGAGAGGGCACTCCCCTCTCCAAATGTCCGCACTACTGCGGAAGGAGGACGCTTGATCCTCCACATCAGAACGTTTGACCAATGACGTCAGATTTAACATGCACCAGGTCCACATATAAGGCGGATATTTAGTGGAATCGGGTTTCGAACCTGGAACATTCAAGGCCCTTAAGCCGAGACCTCATTACTATGCCACCGTATTCCTCGTGACAGTTTCTAAATCTGATGCAAAGAAGAATAAATTAATAAATAAAAAAAACTAAAAGAAAAGGCTTTTACCAATGCATTGAAAAGGAAAAAATAATTTTTTCTCAAAAATCTGGAGGTTAAACAAAAATCGGGAAAGCGTGAGGAGCAGGTAGAAAAGCTGTAAGTAAACAAGAATTGTAATCGCATTTATAATATATTTCATATGATGAATGTTTAATAACATTTCGTTCCTTATGAAAATCATTGTGGTTTTATATCTTTCTCCTATTGTTTTCGTCGCCTCGCGCTTTTACGATTTTTGTTTTGACCTCCAGATTTTTGAGAAAAAAGATTTTCTTTTTTAATGCATTGGTAAAAGCGTTTTTTTTAAAGTTTTTTTATTTATCATTTTCTAGTTTTTAGTCTTTAATTTTTGTCATAATTCAGTATTATTTATGTCATAATTCTGTATTATTTCAGTATTATAAATAGTTTGGGATCTTCGAATCAATTTTTCTTGAACTAATTCCAACAATTGTTTTATTGAAAAGAGCTCTAAAATTATTGAAATATTGCATTGTCATCAAGACAAAATGAATATACAAAATTTCAGATATTTGGCAATGAGTGAAAAATCATCACAAAATTCTGACCTTACAAACAAACATAAGATATTTCGAATTTAAATCCATTTTTATTCAACTAAATCCAGCAATAATTTCTTTAAAAAGATCTATAATAGGATATACTTATTTTTAATTTTATTGAAACATTTAAATTGCTGTTTAAAGTATTTTATTTCTAAAAAATACTATAGATGGCGCCACGGAAACCTACCGAGTGAAAATGCAATTTTGCGAATTTGTTTTAAAAAATTGATAATTGAGAGCTCTAAAATTATTAAAATATTGCATTGTCATCAAGAACCAATAAATATACAAAATTTCAGAACTCCAGTGCATTAAGAAGCGAATGAAAAATCGATCACAAAATTCCAACCTTACATACTTACAAACATGAAACATTTCGAACTTAGTAAAAGCGTTTAAGAAAAGGAAATCAGTTTCTATGATTATTATTGATTTTTTAAAATATTCTAGGAACTTACGTGTTACCCGGTGTATCTTGCCTGACTATGAAGTGCTTCTGAATGGAGGGGGGGAGGAGGAAGAATGATTGGTAAACTGCAACACGGCCGCAATTTAAACCAGCGGGAGTGGTCTCCCCTAAACTTTCTCGTATACTTCTCGAAAAAGGTGCTGTTTCCCATCCCCCCGCGTCGATAAAAAAATTCGTACCTTTTGTAACCCAGGATCCAATGACTATCAGAAAATATTTAGGTAAAGAATCAAATTCAAAGAGATGCGTTCCGATTTAAATGCGTACCGATTTCTACTCTTGCTGGCTTAAGGATAAAGTCACATAATCCTCTCGCGTACACAGATTGCTACCAGTACGCATGCGCTTGGAGAATCGGATTAAAAAAGCGCCAAGCAGGAGTCAATAAATATCGTGCACAAAAGATTGCGTCCAGTACGCATGCGCGTGGAGACAGCGGATTCGCTGGAGATGCGATTATACAGACCGACAGACAGTAAACCCTTTGACGGATTTGGCCCAAAATTTTATACGGACCTACATTCATGACGATAAAGCCGTGTACCAAATTTTATCCATCTAGCTATTCAAGGTTTTGAGTTATAGTGTTCACATGAACGCGGACGTACAAACAGGCAGACTTCCCGTAGACGGATTTTATCCAAAATTTGATACAAACCTACAAATTATGTTTAAAGACCACATACCAAATGTCATCCACGTAGATCTAATAGTTTTCGAGTTATCGTGTTCACAGACATGATTCCAAAATTGTGTTTTTCGGACTCAGGGAGGTCTAAAACGTGGAGATTCGTCAAAATCTCGAGTTCGAATTTTTTGACGATTACAATACTTTCTCTTCGTATACTTCGTATACGAGAAAGTAAAAAAACCACGTTTTTTTTTTGTTCGAGGATCTCTTCAGAAAGAGAGAAATGTAAAAGAAGGTTGCATGGCTTTTTTTAGCCCTTCCTTACTACATGGCGTGTTCACGTGTCACGGTAGAATGAAAGAACACAAAAGCAGTGACCCAACTTTGTAAAAAAGAGATAACTTGCAATTTCATTTCGAAAGAAAAGATCTAAAAATTTACCCAAGTTTTACTTGAGTTAGTCGGCAAAAATGCGTGAATTTGCAAATTAGGTTTCTGTAGCGTGCGTACGCATTAAACTTTCCTTTTCGGGAGATTTCAAATAAAGGCGCGTTTTTTCTCAAAGTTACAAAAAAGTTTCCTTCTGATCTAACGATTCCTTTAAGTAGACTGAGATACTTGTGGGAAATTTTGAAAAATATCTGCATATATTCGTGTGACTTTCTTAAACGTTATTTTTTTCATGCATTGTCTGTCTGTAATTGTAAACAAATTGTAATTGTAACAAAAATTTTGCGTACACTAATGTTTTCTCTTTTTCTTATTAAAATACTAAAGACATTTTTAACTGAGGTACCAGACTGAACATCAAAGTTAAACTGGATGCACAATGGCCGTTTTTCTAGCCAAATTTATTTATCAAACTTTAAAATTTCAATATCATATTGGTATCAGGATTTATGGCAAGTTTCTTGTTTTTTCTCCGGAAGGTCCTACGGTTTTCAAGATATTGAGATGGGAAGATGACTGGCACACTCTTGGTTGTTAGCTGGCCTATATTAGTTTATCGGCCAGCGCGCGGTTTTTACACCAATAGTAATATTTTCTATATTGGGACTGTGTTTGCATATGATTCCTTTATTTACGTTAGTGGAGGTAACATGCTCACGTGATACTCGTCAAATGCGCCATTCCAATTTCACTTTGGAATTAATTGCTCATTTTGCCTGAGGAAAAATACGTGACGTCACATAATAGAGTGAAACAGACTTCATTTAGATATTCAGTGATATAATGTGACTGTGACTAATGCTTGCGAATTTATGTAATTCTAGGGGGTTACATCCCTTGCTCGCTCCGCTCCCCTACCCCCAAGAATCACGTTGTGATCTTTTTAGATCACTATGTGATCCCTCGCTTCGTTCGCTCGACATACAGCTATACATTTCTGCTAGTAATATAAATTAGTTAAGTACTGAAAGTAAATTTTAATTGTCTGAAATGGCAAGAACGGCTAAAATTAATGTTTCATTAATTTCTAAATTTAAAATCTTCTGGTAGCACATAATGAGTCGTTTAATTGCCCTAACTTTATTCCACCCACATTTTAAACATGCCCAATTTCAATGAAATGATGCTGAGAAAATCTTCCCCACATGTATTCACACTCACTCCAGTTATTAATTAGCCCAGAAGGATATAGCTTTTCTCTCTGGGTAGTTATTTATGCGTTAAACCCAAGAAAATTTGAGTTGTTGACAGACGATATAATCCACTTCAAAACTTTCTAGTTGAAAAAGGACAATGTAAGGTGAAAAATAGCTTGAAAATTAAAATAATAGAATACAAAAAAGAAAAAATACAGAAGAAGTAAAAAATAGCGATAACATTACACCTCTTTGCGCGCCCTACGCACAGCTTTCAGTGATTGCATCAACTATATTGTCTTACAATTAACCAACAAATTACTATAGAGTTAAACAACAAAAAAATTGTGCTCTAATAAATAAAATAATTACAACACATAAAAGAAAACAATTAGAATATAAAAGAAAAACAATGAAAATGGAAGAAATAGAAGAAAACTCGAAGGGCGAACTTTTTCGAAGACCACTCGCCATCGGAATTCTAATATGGATAAATTTTCTGTCAAGGGTATGACTACATAGTCAAAAAATTATACCCCCGTGACCTGAATTTATTCATCAATGTTGGTTGGATGGAGTGGTCTTCGAAAAAGTTCGCCCTTCGAGTTCTCTTCCATTTCTTCCATTTTCATTGTTTTTCTTTTATATTCTAATTGTTTTCTTTTATGTGTTGTAATTATTTTAATTATTAGAGCACGATTTTTTTTGTTGTTTAACTCTATAGTAATTTGTTGGTTAATTTTAAGACAATATTGTTGATGCAATCACTGGATGCTGCTGCGTTGGGCGCGCAAAAAGGTGCATTGTTATCGCTATTGTTTACTTCTTCTGTATTTTTCTTTTTTTTGTATTCTATTATCTGTATTTGCATTCTATTGGAAGTTGCTGCATATGCGCCGTTCTGTCTAATACAAAAGGTTAATTAATTTTTAATATCTTTTGTTAATTTATATTAATGGTAACTGTTGAAAATTAAAAGCCACAATAATTATTTACTTTTAATTTTTAAAATTGATAAGAGCTTTTTCAAAATTTTTTCTTTTTCCACAAAATTCTTAAACATGTACTCTTTTAAACGAAATGCTGTTCAGAAAGCTTCCCCACATGTATACAGACTCATTGCAATTACAACTTACTCAAGAAGCTAGGTACAATATTTTTCTATGGGTAGTCAGAAAATGTGAGTATTGGAGAGATGAAAAAGCCCATTTCTCAATCTTTTAAGAAAAAAGTACATATTATGGAGACATTCCTTCATTTGTCTAATCGAAACTGCAAGACTTAAATTTATTTTATGCAAACTATTTAACTCAAAAAGAAAATGTCTCTCAGAAAACAAAATCCATTATTTCAGTTTTTCCGCCGTTGTAAAAAAATCAAACTTGCGAACTGTTGCCAAACGGCGATTAAGAAATTCGACCCTTTTTATGTCGCTACGTAAGAGAATTATATATATAGATTCGTATTAACACACGCTTACGTCGTTGATAGTCGCAACCAGTAAATAAATAACAGTTAGTGAAAACATTTGCAACAATTGGAAATGGCTACAACTTCAGAGCAAACGACGTTAGGAAGATAACATTTGGACACAACACAAAAACAAGTTTACGGTTTTGTTTGCGTATGTAATGATTGCCCGTTGTGACATCCCTTGGTCACATGGGTAGTTTTTAGTTATATTAACGTCCCGTTTTAAAGCAACACGAGGGCTATTTTGGGACGGACCTCGTCATTTTGAACCGCGCTCAGATGACGAGGACGACACCCGAGATGGCACCCCCTCTCTAAACTTCCGCGCCACACCAGAGGGAGAACGTTTGATCCTCTACGTATGAGTCAACGTGCAACAGGCCCAATACAAAGCGGGTCTTCAGTGAAATCGAGCTTCGAACCTGGAAGCCTCCGGCTCCGAGGCCGGCACCTTACCACTAGCCCACGCGGCGTGGACACTTGGGTAACAAGAGTGGGCTAGTCCATTTCACTGCCACGTGAAGCAATCTTTATGCGTACCTTCAGTACGTTCACTGTTGCCCGCAAAAGAGGCGTTAAAACAGAGTCTACGACACATCCCAATGGAATGAAGATGCAAGAAGCAATTTCAGAAGATTTTCTTAGCCATATGTAGAACACGCATGCGCATCAATGGATGCGAATGTGCTTGACAGCCTGTGGCGTGAAATGGACTACTGCGTGGATATTGCCCGTGTAACCAAGATAAGTTATATAGTCTAATTATTACATACGCGACAAAAGTTCAAGCTTCCTTCCTTAAGGGGCGTTGTGTTCAAAATACAAGGTTTCCGAGAATTTTGGGACACATTTCAAAAATTAATAATTCAAAAAACACCTAATAATGTTATAACTATGGTTTTTTTAATGGGAGAGCAAATATAAAGTTTTTCCAGATAGGTAACGTGGCGTTACGGCGTTCTGAATTTGCCACAGCGAGAGAATTCCGTACTGAATGCCTACCGATCGGTAAAAGCCGATGCGCGTTTACTGGTTCCCTTTTTTAGTTTTTCTTAAATATCTCATATTCAGTTTTTTCACACTACATGTGAATTAACAAATTAAAAAGCGTAAAATACCCTACAAATATATGGTTTTATTTTTCTTCTAGCTTTACTATTTTCGCAGATAATGGCTCTCAAAAATGAGGAGATTTTCAATAATTTACGGCTGTAACGGCACTTTTCCGATCTGAAAAACTTTTTGCGATGCGCTCTCATTAAAAATAAAACCGCAGTTGTATCATTATTGGGTTTTTTAAAATTAATTTTTGAAATGTGTCCCGCAATTCTCGGCCACTCTGTATTTCTTCCCATCATTGTATACAAGGAAGTTATAGCCGTTTGCAATCGATGGACTCTGTATTTCTTCCCGTCATTGTATACAAGGAAGTTATAGCCATTTGCAATCGATGGACCCTGTATTTCTTCCCGTCATTGTATACAAGGAAGTTACAACCATTTGCAATCGATGGACTCTG
>BGPR01003149.1:22994-55498 GCA_013235015.1 Araneus ventricosus | reverse complement strand
TTTTTTTCTGGCTGAGAGAGATCTAAAATATGGAATTTCAACAAAACCCGAGGTCCAGTTTTTCTATGTTTACGATACGTTCTCTGTTTATATTGCGTATATGTAGATAAATAATTTTTTAAGGCGGATTAGGGTTCATAGAGTTAAGACATGTATGTTTTGCCGTCAACAGGTTTGTTTAAAATTTGATACAAATCCTATTTGAAGAAGATCAGCTTGAGAACCGCATGCTAAATTATTAAGTTAACGTTCTCAGAAACAGATAAACATAATTTGAAAAATGATTTTTTTTTCTGGCTGAGAGAGATCTAAAATATGGAATTTCAACAAAACCCGAGGTCCAGTTTTTCTATGTTTACGATACGTTCTCTGTTTATATTGCGTATATGTAGATAAATAATTTTTTAAGGCGGATTAGGGTTCATAGAGTTAAGACATGTACGTTTTGCCGTCAACAGGTTTGTTTAAAATTTGATACAAATCCTATTTGAAGAAGATCAGTTTGAGAACCGCATACTAAATTATTAAGTTAACTTTCTCAGAAACAGATAAACATAATTTGAAAAATGATTTTTTTTTCTGACTGAAAGAGATCTAAAACATGGAATTTCATCAAAACCCGAGTTCCAATTTTTCGATGTTTACGATACGTTCTCTGTTTATATTGCGTATATAAAGATAAATAATTTTCACCTAAAGCATAAAGTTTCAAATTACTACTCGAATTTAAAAAAAATTTACGCTTCACTTTTGATTTTAGGTCATTTTCCAGTTACAGAGGAAAAATATCATTATGAAAGGAAATTTGAATAAAATAAATAAACACGAATAAATTTTAAAACAAGTAATGCATCTATTTCACAGTCACGTTTTATTTTATCCCAGTTACAAATTTCGAAACTTTCTTCCATCTTTCGGAAAAGTCGCAGTTCTAAGATCCTCCCCTAAATTTATTCATGTTCGCTTTCTTCACAGTTCGTTGAAAAGCACTGCTTTAAGCGAATAGACTTAATTTAGAATGGAGCTCATATTTTAGAATTCCCGGTAGAAGTCTCGCTTGTTTTCGACTCTAGGCTTGTAATGTTCGAGCAGTATTTGAACTGCAAAGCGAGTTGTTTCCGCGGAGACCTATTTTGCTCAGTAACTCTTCTTTTCCACGAAGTGCTGCCTTACATTTATGGTTTCACGGGGGCCTTGTTTTGTCTTTTCTCCACTCCACAGATGAGATTTCAACCACCGTTTTATTAGGAAAGCTGTCGCGAGACATTTGAAAATTTATCCGGAAAGCTGCTATTTTCCCCAGGGATGTCGTGTATCTAATAAGAAAGAGATGATCACGTCTCTTAGCGGTAAATGAGGTTTCTGCGGTTGTCAGTAAAAATTAATGCCACCTATGCATTTCGGTGTCTCAATAAAGTACAAAGTGAATTATTCAGTGCTCATTCTCTAAATTGTGAAATGCTGAAGTAAAACCTGACAGAAGTATTATTTCGACTTGAGGTATATTTACCATGGTGCAATGCAAGTGGTATATTCTTGTTAAGAAACATATGACCAAAAACCTATTAGGAATTAAATTGGTTTCCTATGAAGTTTTAATAGCATTTATTCACACCCCGTATAATTATACAGGCTATCCACTCTAAATGTGATCCGATAGTTAATTTCTAAACCATTAGAGGTATGGATATTCTTCCATTTGGACAGACAGACTTTAACTCTTTGCACTCGGAAAAGTAATTAGACGCATAATTATTGTGTAGAGAACTAAAAAATATGATCAAATTAATTGATTATTTTTCAAAAAATTAATCTGCGACTTGTTATAACTAAAGAGGTATTTTTTTTTATCTATCAAAGGGTACTTTTCCGTTAGCCGGGCGCAAATGTCGCCAATTGTAAACCAAACGAGAGCCAAGTCGCCAAGCGAAGCTATTTTATGTTAGCAGGGCGCAAATGTCGCCAATAGTGAACCAAACGCGAGCAAAGTCGCCAAGAGAATGGTTGTAAGAAATTTGGCGGAATTCTACATTATTTGGCGATTTTTCGCTTGCGCCCGGCTAACGGAAAAGTACCTATCAAAGTCAAGAAACGTCAATGAAGCACAGTTTATAATGATGACTAAAAGGTGACGCCGAGTTCAAATGGTTAAATCACGTGATAAATTATATTTGATGTTGTTTGAGTCAATACTTGAATTGCTGGAAAAATTGCAAAGACTAAATTTTTTATTTGGACTGTAAAGGTCTTTAGATTAAAGATTAGATTAGTCATATTTAGTAAAATATTCTTGACACACTTTCAATTTAAAGGAAAACCAGCGGGAGTGGTCTCCCATAAACTTTCTCGTATATTTTCTAAGTGGAGATTCGTCAAAATCTCGAGTTCGAATTTTTTTTGACTATTACAATACTTTCCCTTTGTATACTTCGTATACGTGAAAGTGAAACAAACAAACAATCCTGAAATCAAATATCTGTTGCCACGTTTCAAAAAAAATATTACTTTGAAGCAGGCGCGATAAAATAGGCAATGCAATGAATACTAAAGCGAAAATTCTGCTTTGGAATTGAATTCCCAAGAAAACAATTTATACTACCACAACCGTAACAATTGCAAAAGCGCGTGAATAAAAGATTTGCTGAAATAATGAGATCGGTATGAATTTCATTTACAACAATAAAAAATTATTACAATTCGTTTGAAAACATTATTTATTGTAGTAAATAAAATTTACAACAATAACAGATTGCTACCAGTACGCATGCGCATGAGAATCGGATTAAAAGAAATTGAATATGCAATTTGAACGCCTCTTTTTGACCGATTTGGCCCAAAATTTTATACGGACCTACATTCATGACGATAAAACTGTGTACCAAATTTTATCCATCTAGCTATTCAAGTTTTTGAGTTATAGTGTTCACATGACCGCGGACATACAGACAGACTTCCCGTAGACGGATTTTGTCCAAAATTTGAAAGAAACCTACAAATTATGTTTAAAGACCACATACCAAATTTCAATATCCTGTAGCTCTAATAGTTTTCGAGTTATCGTGTTCACAGACAGACATTCATAATTCCAAACTTGTGTTTTTCGGACGCAGGGAGGTCTAAAACGTGGAGATGCGTCAAAATCTCGAGTTTGAATTTTTTGACGATTACAATACTTTCTCTTTGTATACTTCGTATACGAGAAAGTAAAAAGGAGTCAATTTGACCCAACGTTACCATTACAGGGTTAAAATCGTCTAAAACAGCCTATTTATGTTTAGAGTGGAGGTTAAAACTGCCACCTACCGGGGCGCTTCCCGGTAAACGGTTACAGCTAAAAGACTATGCAATAAAGAAAAAAATATAACTTCAGTGCTGTTTCCAGTTTATAATTGACTAAAAACGCATTAAAATATTGACACCCCAATATCATTTACAATAGAGTTTACGGGTTACATTGAATTATACTAATGTTTTCCGTTATGTAATTTTGGTATATACCGGCAACAACTTGGGAACTATTATATGGACGAGTTTTAAATTATTTATTGAATGACGAAATTCACTTTTAATCAAAGCCACGATTAAACGCAATCAATCAATATAATATTTTAAATTAGCAGAAAAACAAATCGAGAGCCAATGAACGCAACAACTAAAAATGTGCAAAAGTTCGGGTATAATTTTGGTTCATAATTTTTTAAACGCAATAAAATATTGAAATTCTAAGAGCATCCATCACATTAAAGTTAAATAAATTCTGAAGAGAAAGGTAGCAAATACACAATTGCGGGATTTCAAAGACAATTTGTATAAAACCTTCCATAAAAATCGAACAGATTTCGGTCTGTCTTCTTAGATACGTAGAGTTCGAATATGTACTAACATTTAGTGTTCAAAATTAGCTAAACTTACCTACTTTCGAAATTTTCATTCATTCATAAGTATTAGGAACATAATTTTCTTTCTACACTTTGCCCAATTGAGATGTTTACTCTGAATTCTCAATTTACACAGAATTCAAAGCACCGTTTCGGCTCAGCCATTCAACATTGGGCACTTTTTCACTCTTTCTGTGTAAAATCGCGGGAAGGAAATTTACTCTTAATTTTCTATTTACAATCAAAATCCGAAATCAAAAGTTTAATTTAAGAATTTGACTTACATACCAGTTTAGATAAGCCAGGAACGTTAATAGATGTCGGAAAATACGTTTACTTTTTCTTTTATGGTTGATACGTTACGTTTTTATTTGTTTTAGCTTGCACCTAATTCGTATCCAACACACAATGCGTTAAATAAGAAATGCTTATTTTACAAAGTTACAAAGTCAAACTGAACGCTTAGGGAGCCGTATCCCGAATACATATTTTGAGACAGAGATGATTTTGTAAAGCATGATAGAAAAATTTCTGGTGATGCATACCATCGAAATTAAATATTGCATTAATCTGTTGCTACATATTGGAGTTGGCCTACTTTTACATATCAAACTACATACACTTTGGAACAGTTAACAATAATGAACGCGCAACCTGTAAAATTGTGGTTCGTTTCAAAATGTGTAACGGCATGGCATAGCTGAGGTACATGAATAGGAGGAAGAATGCTATGGACTCTATTCTGTGGATGGACTCTTAATCAGAATCAGGAAACATAAATTTGGACCACTTTCCTCTGAAAATCATACAGGAAAGCGACCTCCCCACATATATTGCAGATATACGCGATGTGATGTTTAGGTGCTCTAAGTTCGCTTCGATAAACAGAAAATTCCACACTTGATCATGATTGCTGGACTTCTGGAATTGGCTAGCGGCACGGCATAGCTGAGGTACATGAATGGGAGGAAGAATGCCATGGATTCTATTCTGTGGATGCACTCTTAACCAGAATCAGGAAACATAAATATGCACCGTTTTCCTCTGAAAATCATCCAAAAAAGTGACCTCCCCACATATATTGCATATAAGTCAGATCTATACGCGATGTGATGTTTAGGTGCTCTAAGATCGCTTCGATAAACAGAAAATTCCACACTTGATCATGACTGATGGACTTCTGGAATTGACTAGCGGCACGGCATAGCTAAGGTACTTGAGTAGGAGGAAGAATGCTATGGATTCTATTCTATGGATGTACTCTTAACCAGAATCAGGAAACATAAATATGCACCGCTTTCCTCTGAAAATCACACAGGAAAGCGACCTCCCCACATATATTGCAGATATATATGCGATGTGATGTTTAGGTGCCCTAAGATCGCTTCGATAAACAGAAAATGCCACACTTGATCATGATTGCTTGATTTCTGGACTTGGCTATATGCTAGAGGAGGTGGTATTAAAGCCACCATGTTTGCTGCCAGTTGAATGGTGCTAATCTGGGGTATTGTATCAAATGAATTTCATCATTTACATTCGTAACTGAAGTCTATACAAACACACATCAGAAAATCAATTTCAAAACTTTTTTACACCATCGGATCGGAAAGAAAAGGAAGTGTTTTAAGTTTCACCCTCCAGGTTTTCTAAGTACATAAACCATAATGGAAAATCCTAAAATTTGCAAATAATATGCTAAAAAGTAACCAGAATACACGCTTTGATATTCTTTCAAAGAATATCACGGAAAAAAGGGAAAGATCATGAATATGGTAATTCAGATTTTCCTTTCAGCGTCGACCGGAAAATAAAAAATACGAGTCGGAGAGAAAAACGAAGCTTTGTGGAATTTAAGCTTATTAAATAAATCTCGACAAAAATTGATTCTATATTTATTCTACGTATAATACTATACAAGATACATTTGTGATTTAATGATTTCAGGTTTAGAATTTGGAATAACTTTTGTGAGTAAGCGAATAAATACAAAAAAATGAATCAGGTCATTCTGGGTCGACGCAATCAAATTGAAAATATTATAAATTCAGTCGGCTGCGAAATAAAATATGGAATATTAGGGTCAGGCTGGTCAAAGAATAAGGTTCCATCACGACAAAGAATACAATCCTAAACAATATTATATTAAAACCCTCCGAGCGGCGTGAACGTCTTTTTACGTTTATCATGTTCACTTCAAAAGCAGATAGCTCGTATTTATATGTAAATTTTCTCAAAAATGCATGGATAAAGTATTAAGATTTCTGAGATATAATTAAATACAAAAAAGAGTGGTTCATTAGCTACAAAAGCTAAGTTTTCTAACCGGACAGCTAAAATCTCAAAATAATTAAGCTCTCAGATGGTTAATAAATTATCACCTCATTAAATAAATATTGGCAAGCATTAATATTCTTATATTTGCACAGAATTATGCAAAACATTACATAATTTAACGTGGCTTGTGAGTAACATTTTCTTATCGGAAATTGTGTTGAATTCGTAGCATGATAACTGATTCTTAATTTTATTTATCATAAATTCAATGAGAAGGAGATTAATAAATAATATAAAGTTCATGCTAATTAAATATGATTAATTATAAATAATTACTTTATTAGTGACAGAAGAGCCGTTTGGTGTTTTCGTGATGTTATTTTTCGACTTACTCAGAAGACCTGTGCATTTTAAAGTAACAGTTACTCTTTCTCACAAAATTTTGTCCCTTTTCTTGTCCTGCCCCTAAATATAAGCTTTGTTACACAATAATTACATAACGTATAATGGAATCACAAAATGATCTGAAATAATAAAGGAAGGCGCTTGCTTTCCCTTCTCTTAGTTCATTACAGAGAAAATAGTTAGCGAAATTAGCTAAGCTAAATCTAGTTAGAAGTTCATATACAGCGTGGTTAAAATTTAATATCCCTTGCTCAGGGAAATTAAGAAAAAAATATTAGTGGTAAGAATGCCATATGTCGGTGGTACATATTTTGGAATACAGGGTGATTCAAAAGTCCTTAGACAAATTTTGAAGGTTATAGAGAAACAAGCCTTTTTACAATAGAACGAGGTGTTGCAAACGTAAAGGGTTACTGCTATAACCCTTTACGTTTGCCAGAGAATTAGGTAAAAGAAATGGATAAACCAGTGTTATACCCTTTATGGCACGTTATTTTCATTTAGCTTATTCACAGACAATTCTGCAGTTGTCGTCTCAGCGTCTGCGACTGGATAAACCAGTGTTATACCCTTTATGGCATGTTATTTTGATTTAGTTTATTCACGGACAATTCTGCAATTGTCTTCTTAGCGTCTGCGACCCTGTGTTTCATCGCAAAAATGACTTGTTTCTCTATACCTGACACACCTTTAAATTTATCTAAGGACTTTTAATCGCCCTGTATAATAAATAAGGAAACTATTTATTATACTAGAAGATTTGTGTTCGTCTAGGACGGGCTTTTAGCCTGCAAATAATATCTCAGAACTAATTGTAACAGATTTACTCACGAAACATGTAATACAAAATCTCTTACACATTGGCAGAGTCCTTAAGAAATAAATGAAAAAAAAAGGAAAATGAAAAACAGGATTGATTAATCACTTGGCACTAACTTGCGTTTTACTAATAAATTTACTTTTAGCGATTTTCGTTGCATGCGAGTAAAAATAATGCAAAATCCACTAATAGAAAAATATGTATTACCAAATATCTACTAATAACAAAAGAGAATATGTGTGTTGGCGCTCTACAGCACAAACCTCTGGACCTAGAGCTACGAAATTTGTCACAAATAAACTTTGGAGGATGGGAGGATGGGAATGTGCATCTCGGAGACCCTTTTTTCGAAATTTTAATTAGAAGTTTAATTAATTAAAAATGAAGCAACATTTTGACGCTTTTCTCAATAACTTCCGAAAATATTACAGCTCAAAAATGATTTTTACGCCATTTTAAAGTACAAAAAAGTACCTTTTAAATGATATCAATGAAGTTGCTGTACAATTTTTTTCTCTAATTTCAATAAATTAAAAAACTATTTTTGGCATAATTTACAACAATATTTTTCATTTCATTGTTGAAACGCAATTCAAACCGTTTTCATTGTTTAAACAAATATTTAATTGCGTGTTTCTCTTTCATTGTTGATAGCTGAGGTAATATTCTTAAGCAATCATGTGATTTGCTCGCTCAATACCGACGCAGACTAAAGGAGCGGGGTTATTTTAAGCTCCTCCCAGCGTTACGGAAATATGAGGACGATTCTAATATAGATGACACAAAAAGTATGAAAAGTTACGACGAAACATTTTTTTAAAACTGATAACTGGAAATTATCAAATTAAGATGAATAATATGACATCCTAAAATGCAAAAAAATGATTTTTCAATTTATCACTTATTTTTCTGTGTCATGAATTTTATTTGATTTTTATCTTCATTCATTTGACGACATGAATTTCTGATTTTTTTACGCATTTTGTCGTTGTTATTGCTTTTTGTTTGCTTTTTAAGGGCGTTGTGATATTTCAGTAATTTGGATTTATTGCTTATTTGTTTCAGCAATTGGATTCAAAACTTATTCTTTCTCAGGGATAAAAAGTTTCGCTCATTATTTCTTTTTGTTTCTCTGTTACAAGTTGTAAAAGAAGAAAACTACTTTTATGCAACATAATTTGTTTTATGGAAGAGAATTATAATTAGGCATTTCACAGTTTATTTATAGCCTTATAAAAGCATCAAAAACATATAAGTTATATTTAATTTCATTAAAAAAATTACTTTCAGCATTACAATTAAAACATCATTAAAAGCTGATTAAATCAATTAAAAATTATACTGAACTTTCTGCTCAATTTTTTCAATCAGTTTAGCTTTCTATAAATTATATTACTTTTTAACAGATTTAATGTAATCTATCTGATTTTTTAAGCAATAACGTGCATTAAACCACATGAAGAGAAGGAAACGATATATATATATCTATATCTATATATATATATATATATATATATATACACACAGCCAAGCTGCTATTTTAATTGTTGAAAACTCCATTTACTTGGATTGCCTATTTCATTATTTTTAATAACAACAGTGTTCTTTCACTTGTTAAAATATAATGTTTAAACTTGATTTTTGTTTATGGTATCTTTAGTAATTTCAATTTATTAGATTTTATTTAAAATTGATGTATTGTTCAAATAATGACTTTTTGATATAAGATTTAATTCTTGTTTACTTTATTTTGTATGATTATATACTAGTTATATTTGGATTTATATTATATATATATATATCTTGTTCAAATTTTGCAATCGATTTTAAACTAACTTCCCGATGAGCTGGAGACTCGAAACTTTAAACACAGCTCAGAACTAGATGACAATGCAATATTAATTCGCTTTTTTGCATAACGCATGCGCCGTACGTTTTTCATTATATCTCGAAAACTATTAACATTACAGACTTGGTTTTTGGATATATGGTTGGCCCATGGGATCATCGAAGCACCCCCATATTTTAGCCATATCTTTGCGCATGCGCAGTACTTTTTTCATTATATCTCGAATCACCTAAGTAGGAATTGACTTTAAAAAAAAATTTATATTACTTGTTGCTGCAAAATTCATGAACTCCCTCATTTTCGCAACTGATCGAATTATTTAGGGGGGAAATTTTCAATAAGATTCACATCTAATTCACTCCAACTAATCGGAAATTTGCAGAAAAAAAAATAAAGCCAACTTTAGTTGATTCCGAGTAGTATTGAAAATTCCAGTTCTATTTAAAGAATGACCTTTGGAGGCTCTATCGAGGAGACGTAAACAGAGCAGTCCTCCTATACTTAGCAGGGAGTGTACACAGACAACGCTGTGCACTTCGAGTGTGAATCTACGGCTTCCCCTCTCCCACTTCTTTAGTATTAACAGCTGTCGAAACGAGTCGAGAGAATCCAGCTTCCCCCGTCCCAATGATTAAAAACAAAGCGCCTACGTTCCAGTCAACAAATGAGCAGGCTGCCCGCTTTTCTTTGTTCTGGACTTGCAAACGGAAGAAGTTCAGATCATGTCCGTTTCATCAATCGAGGCATATCAATTTTTTCAATTCCTACTATTAGATCACGCTCTCCCTATATCTTGTTCAAATTTTGCAATCGATTTTAAACTAACTTCCCGATGAGCTGGAGACTTTAAACATAGCTCAGAACTAGATGACAATGCAATATTAATTCGCTTTCTTGTCTGTCATTTCATATTTTGCATGACGCATGCGCAGTACGTTTTTCATTATATCTCGAAAACTATTAACATCACAGACTTGGCTCTTGGATATATGGATGGCCCATGAGATCATCGAAGCACACTCATATTTTAGCCATATCTTTGCGCATGCGCAGTACATTTTTCATTATATCTCGAATCACCTAAGTAGGAATTGACTTAAATTTTTTTATATTACTTGTTATGAAGAAACTTGTTCGTATACGAGAAAGTGAAACAAACAAACAAACCTGAAATCAAATATCTGTTGCCACGTTTCAAAAAAATATTACTTTGAAGCAGGTGCGATAAAATAGGCAATGCAATGAATACTAAAGCGAAAATTCTGCTTTGGAATTGAATTCCCAAGAAAACAATTTACACTACCACAATCGTAACAATTGCAAAAGCGCGTGAATAAAAGATTTGCTGAAATAATGAGATCTGTTTGAATTTTATTTACAACAATAAAAAAATTGTTACAATTCATGTTTGAAAACATTATTTATTGTTGTAATAAAATTTACAACAATAACAGATTACTACCAGTACGCATGCGCATGAGAATCGGATTAAAAGAAATTCAATATGCAATTTGAACGCCTCTTTTTGACGGATTTGGCCCAAACCTTTATACGGACCTACATTCATGACGATAAAACTGTGTACCAAATTTTATCCATCTAGCTATTCAAGTTTTTGAGTTATAGTGTTCACATGACCGCGGACATACAGACAGACAGACTTCCCGTTGACGGATTTTGTCCAAAATTTGATAGAAACCTACAAATTATGTTTAAAGTCCACATACCAAATTTCATCCCCGTAGCTCTAATAGTTTTCGAGTTATCGTGTTCACAGACAGACATAATTCCAAAATTGTGTTTTTCGGACTCAGGGATGTCTAAAACGTGGAGATGCGTCAAAATCTCGAGTTCGAATTTTTTGACGATTACAGTACTTTCTCTTTGTATACTTCGTATACGAGAAAGTAAAAATGGAATAAGATGTAATATCAAAAATAAGTTCTACAAATGTTTTTAATTCGAGTCAATTCACTTTTAAGATAACTTAAGCTAACCTTAACATCTATACTTATAAAAGGCAATGTTTGTATGTGCTAGCTAATGTGTGTGTAGTGCAAAGCTTGTAAGTGCGATGTCCAGACGAATCTATCGCACTTACAAGCTTTAAATTTGGTACACAGGTAGTCTTAATGGTGACTCAATGCACCTCGATGCCGGAATTTTAAAATTTAATCTAGAAAACTTTTTATTTAATGTTTTGGGTGATTTTTCGCACTCATTTCTCAATAGCATGATTTCGGATAACTGTACGACAAAAATAGATACAAAATCGGAACGAGCACGCGATTTCCGTTCTAATGAAGTTAATTTTGAATTTCTAACGTAATTTACTGAATTTTGAAAAAATTTAAAAAATAGTCACTTTTATGGTAATTTTTAATAAAGATTTCTTTAAATTATCGCACCTGACGTTCTAACGTCTATTTGTAACTAACTAACTAACGTTCCATTAACACTAGCCATTTCCACTAACGTTCCATTTGTAGGTTGAAAAAAAAATGAAAATTATAGAGATGTCTATAATTTTCATTTTTTTTCAGTCTACAAATGGAACGTTTATGTCGGATTTAAAACAAGAACCATTAAAATATCTTTTTTCGTTTTTAAAAAATTAATTTTTCCCTGATTGGTTCAAACAGTTTCTTCGTAGCGAGATTTAACAGCGAGAGCTTCTCCGGACCATCCCACAATGCATTGTTGCAACGTGACCTTCTTCGCGGCAGGTGACGTTATTCGCAAAGAAAAATAAGCTGGAATATCAATAATGTGCATTTTTTGTTTTGATTTTGCTTTCAAAACTTTTTCGTGCCATTGTGGGCACTTTTTCACCTATTTTTTTGAAGTCCTGATTCCACGGACAACGCCGTGCGCGTACTGCTAGTTATTGATAAAAACTTCTTTGAATAGACGGGTGGATGGGGCTTGGGGAGTTGGATATGATAGTTGAGGGTACGCGAAAACAAAAAGAATAATCAAGGGGTATGAGAGGGGGAAAAGGTTGGGAACCCCTGCAATAGAACATGGAATCGGAAACGTAAAGGGGGGGGGGCCCCTCCCGGGGGTTCTTTGTCGGTGAATTTAGATATCAGACATACACCAGATAAAATGTACATTACATTACACCACCTGCATCCCCGTGTTTAGAGCCATTTGGCTCCTTTCCGGTTTGGATGGATGGAAGTGAATTTTATTTTTTAAGAAGGGACAAAAACAAGTAACAGGTACAAGAACAAATGAAAATGAAAAAGAAACATACACTGGACAGAACAACATAGAAAACAATACAAAATAGAAAAAAATTCGTAGAGGGAAAAAAATTCATAAGTAGCCGGAAGTGTGTGTCAGTCTGGGTGGATGAGTGCTCAATTATTATCCTCCACAATGAGATTGTTCTCATCACATACGAAACGCATTAGGAGTCGAAGTCGGGTTCTTGAGATGTAGTTCGTGAGAATGTTTTTCAACCACTGTAATTTGAGTGACACTGTTGGAGATAAAATGTACAGCAGAGATTTAACGGATTGCAAATTTACAATAGCACAGCAACCCAGAAGCATAAATAGCAACATAATAGTTCTTTCGTAACATGACATATCAATGATGCCAAGCAGTATCAAACAAAAACCTTCGGAGTACTCAAAATATGTGTGCGAAGGACTAGCCGTCTGAAGTTATTCATGCATCTGGGTGGTTGTGCAATTGCAAATTTATATTCCATTAAATCTGTTTATACATTTCATTTCGTGTATACAGTGACGGCTCGTCAGCTCATAAACAAGCAGTACTGCAGAAATTGTATAGAGCCAAGTTGAAGGAAATTTTATGCTGATTATTTTGGTATATAATGATGATATACTAAAAATTGACAGTTTTGGAGTTAGAAGCAAAAAACTGGGATTTTTTTTTCTTGTTTTTTAGCTATAACTAAAATTTCTACAAAACTTTTTTGGTGGCAAACCTCAGATTCGTAATCAGCACCCCAAAAACATAAAGGAGCAAAAAATGACAACTCCTACAGAATTTGATTTAAAATACTACTTAATGATTAGATTACTGAGAGAAAGCGAAAAAAAGGCCAAATGAGGAAGTCGCGCCAAGCGAGAGCTGCTCCAGGGGCAGCTCTCGGGGTTCAAATTTCAATGGGAGAAAGGGTTGCTTTTCTCCTTCGAATGAGAGCTCCGAGTTGCTTCATGCGCGAAATTTTGATTCTAGGAGGGGCAAAACTCTCTGCAGCTCTGCACTGCAGACGAAACTTCAAAAGCCTTCCAGTCGATTAACACACTACACTCTGTGGTCCAAACACGGTCCTTTTATACTCTCCCCGACAGGCCGTGACGTCACATGGAATCATCAAGAAAAATCTGGATCTCGGTCCCTAATAGAGATATCGAGAAAGTAATAGCATTTTCGGGAATCTTCGATTTGTAGCCAAAGTCGCCAGTCACCAAAATGGTCGCCAAGTTTGTCGCCAAGGTCAGGGATCGAGACCTGGCCGCTGCCGGTCATTCCATACTAACTCCTGCAAAACTCTCTTCCCAACCGTAAGACTAACATTGCTGGAAAGCGACATTCCATGTTCGTAACACTTAACTGTTTATAGAGCATCCATATCCCAGATAGCAATTTTAGTTTGCAGCAAGCTTGCCACAAATTTGTCATGACAAGAGTGCAAGTTTGCCACAAATTTGTCATGACAAGTGTGCAAGCTTGCAGTAAGCTTGCAGCAAGTTAACGAAAGCTCCGAAGTCACCATGAAACGAACTTGCAGCAAGTTTGCCGTGTCAAACTCATTGCAAATTATAGCAAAAACAGAACACGAACACAACCCAGGATAGAACTCGCGACCTCCCGGTTCCGAAGCGGGGACGCTAACCGTTGAGCCAGCCGAACTCTGAGAGGAGAGGATAGATTTCGCTAAAACATCGTTCGATGCGATTCGTATACGATTTATTTTAAACTATTTTCTGGTTTTCATTAATTTTTTGAGTTGAGAATACGATTTGAAGTCAAAGAGAGAGCGATTTTCGCTAATAACTACGTTTTGCTAGTAGAATAAATTATGAAATTAGAGTTCAAAAGTAATTACTTTAAAATGGGACAAAATATCTAGTTATTATTTTTCAACAAACACCGACTGTTTTTTAGATTTAATTTTGTTTATAAACGTTAAAATTTCAAAAAAAATAAAAAAAGAAAAAGGCGATATAGTTTTCTTTAAAGTGAGAGTGATATATTTAGTAAAAAGATGGAAAATGCTTCAAAAAATTTTTTTATAAAAAAGTTATTTTTTTCACAAATTATCATTGATTTATTGAATTAATAAAAAAGAATTACGGTCTAGGAGATGCTATTAAAAATCGGATGTTTTTTAAAACAGAGACAAAGATAATTATCTCTTTATTGTGCTATCTTTGCAGGAAGCTTGTTTTGCATACTTGCTGCAAGTTTGATTTGCAAAGAGGTGGCGCTACTTGTCACATCGAACTTGCTACAAGTTCGATTCAAGTTTGACGCGTCAAATTTTGCCATGACAAGTCAAAATCAAACTTGCTGCAAACTTACGTGCTATCTGGGATATCGCCTTCTCTCTGCCAATTCTGCTGAATTTCCAATTTCAAAAGTTTATCTCGGCACCACTTGGAAAAAGAAGACTTCCGAGAACGAAAGTTTTAATATTATTCACTTAGCAAATTTCGAATTAACGCGCATAAACAATTCTGATTAATTCAATTAAAAGAATTTTGAGGAATTTGCAGAAGGCGTCATGTTTTGATTATTCGGTAAATGTAAATTAAGATGTCTGATGAAAAATAAATAAATAAAATAAAATGAATTAAGAGTAAAAATAATACGAATTCACCGTATGACGACGGCTATACTTTTCCTTGTTTCCGCGAATATACGAGATCTCTTTCCCAAAACAATATCATGTTTGCACAAGATAATCAGTAATATAAAAATAAGCACTACATTTGAAATATGAACTCATTAGTTTAGAAAAATTAAATTCCATCTAATAATGAAACCAAGTATCTTTAATAAAAGTTATGATAAACATAATATTATTAAGGTATTAAAATTTTTAATCTATCTTTAAAAAGAGGTAAGGATTCCCATTTATCAACGAGGGCTGCTAATTTTCCAAGAAGTAACTCTCTGGACTCTCCGGACTCTCTGTTATGTGTTGAAGTAACTCTCTGGAGAAGTTTTTTAATATTTTAACTCTCCATTCCAGTAACTCTCTGGACGCTCCGGATTAACCAGTAACTCTCTGGACTCTCCGGACTCTCTGTTATGTGTTGAAGTACCTCTCTGGAGAAGTTTTTTAATATTTTAATCTATCTTTAAAAAGGGGTAAGGATTCCCATTTATCAACGAGGGCTGCTATTTTTTCAAGAACATACCTGGAAGTAACTCTCTGGGATAAGAAAAAACGATATTTTTCGTCAGACATACTTGAAAAAATATAAACATCAAAAGTGTGATTTGTTATTCATTTTATAAATTAATAACGAAAGCTTAATAACAATTAAGTGATGAGGACTTTTAATTTTCCTTTGGACTATACTAAGATAATTCCTTTCGATTTAGAACTGAGCTTTAATTTACTCTATACGTATAAAAAGATAATCTGATTTCTGTAGCATTTTTATAAAACACATTACACCAGGCTTAAAGTTATCAAATATGTGTTTGATATCGGATATTTTTCGAAATTTATCCAACTTTAATAATGCTATTTAGTTTCTAAATATTACTGTTTTTTAAAGCCATATAAATTAAAATGTGCAAATCGTCGGTTAACACACTACACCATCTATTTCAATTTTTCAAAAAATTGCGATGAAATCATATTAATCTCATCCATTGCACGACCTAAGGGGTAATATGTGGCTTAATTCTGACTGGCTTCAGTTCAATGATTCATTCTGTTTTGAATTTGATTTATTTACCCTTAAAAGCCCAGCGTTGCCTTTGATCAATATACCCAATTTTGTCTTCTAAAATCTTAAGAATAAGATTGAAGCTCTAATGCCTGTTGTTGCTAATAGGATTCATACCGAAATTTTTATTAAATCAACTTACAACATATAGATGGCAGCCTGAGTGCCGATGAAAAAATAAAAATTTATGTTTTTCACTTGAAGTTTCATCTTTTTAGCTTTGTTTGTACGCTTGAGAATACCATATTTTATTCCCCAATGTTGAAGGAAATTCTTTATCTGTATTATTATTTATTAAATTGTATTATTATTTATAAAATTGTTTTCTGAAATAAAGCCCATTGTTGTCAGTTGGTAATAAACTGCATTTTATCCATAAACCATACTTAAAACAAAATGGGATTCTTAAAAATATCTTCCCCATGTTTTAGTCAAGAAAGTCAAAAGACATTTTAAATTCAATTTTTTAAAAAATTGGGCTTTTAAGGATTAACCCTTTATAAGGCAATTTTTTTCTAGTGGTGGTATAACAAAGTAACTTAGGTATTGAGATTAATTTAAGAAAAGAAATTCATTTCGCTTATTGGATGACATTATTTTTCGTTAATTAATTTTCTTAATTAATAATTAATTACCAAGTCAAGACACTTCGTTATGGTTTGAGATCAGAAATTGCAACATCCAGGTTTTCATTTCATTCAAAAATTTGGCGACAGATTACGCAAACCTTAAAAAATGCTTTTAAAAACTGATGAAATTGGTGGGAAGTATATACCCACTATACTAATGCATTTCAACTTCGAACTGATATGATCTCTGATTAAATAATGAACAAATTGATTAAATAATTTACAACACACAAGTGTGTAATATTTGAAAACTCTAGCACATAAGAAGTTAATAACAATTCCAAGTTATTCACATATTCATTTCCAGATATCCGTCCTCTTCCGATTCCGTATCATGTTCGCAGAAACATTCGTGATCCGAAAAAAGTCTCTTCTAAAACATCCCCAGGCCCATTGTCTTCATTGTCAAAGTTTGAAACTTCATCAGTTTCAACTTCAGCACGAAATTTACGTAAACGCTTCATTTCTTTTTCGTATGGAGTCGGCATTGTGAGAAACATTAAATACTTCAATTCGGCAAGGAAAACAACGAGCTGACCATATCAGCTATGTGAAATAACTGGTCAGTGGAACAAACGGAAAGACTCGCGGGGTCATTCAATAACCCCAGTAACTGACCAAACGTGTATTAGGGGACGAAAAATTCCGGGAATACTTTCTAAATACTCAGAAAAGGCAGGGGGTGACTATCTCAACTACTGATAAAGGAATGAACAGGTGGCTAGTTTTCTAGGAATCTGAGTTTTCCAAGGGCTTCGGCCGCGCGTCCTCCCGGTCAAGAAATGAGATGTGGGGAGCTGGTGAATGACCGGCTTAAGGGGCACATACAGAGAGGGCTTTCAGTGGAATCCGGTCTCGAACTCGTGGCTCTCTTGTCCTGGAGCACCCCAATTTAAACTCTAAAAGTACATTGGGCATCTGTGGATGAAGTTCCTTTTGTTCTTGATCCCGTTCCGTCATAAGTTACCAAGGAATCTGTACAAATGCTTTTATTTGGAACTCTTCAGCCAGTCTGTTATTCTTAACTTATCTACTGTACATACAAATTTGTTGAGCTATTGTACTGTTACCGTCTCAGAAAGTATCTTTTAGTAAGTTTTTTTAATTATCTTTTTAAGAATATGTATTTATATCTTTATTAGAGTATGCATCTGTTGTTTTAAATGCTATTCCTTGAGCCGCGTTAGCCTGTTTGTAGAAGGTTGCGTGTTCAAGTAATTTACCCTCCCTTTTTGTTATGCCTGTTTTCATTTTGGTATTTTCTTTCTTCTTATTGTTTGTTGATACTTGTTCTTTCATTTTTACATGTCACCCTATTCTAGAGAACATATTTAACCAGTGCGTGTTGCTTTTGCATTTCTATATATTTGTATATTTGGATTCTTTTTTTAATCTTTTGGTACCTGTGTTAGTGAACACTTCGTTTGCAAGATTTATACTGATAGCATAAAGTTCTTCCACTCCCCTCCTTAAATGGCGCAGTTTTTCAGAAGAAAAATAAAACCTTGTGCATTGCTAGTTCACCAACAGTCTTGCTGTTGCTTTTTCCAGAATTAGAATGCTTTTAAAAACAATTCCACCCATTTAAATCTTTTTTTCCAATAGTTTTTAAATATTTCTTCTCCTTTTTTCTCATAGATTTTTTTCTTTTTAAAGATCCACCCCAGGTCCCCCCCATTCCCACCCATATCCGTCCCAAACTGATCAGGATCGATCTCCGCTCTAGGAACGGGGATGTGACATGGCTCAGTAGTAGTAGGAGCTGAGACCAGGCCACCACCGGTACTAGTAGATATGTTGGAAACCTTAATTAAATAAAATATTAATAAAGGGAATTATAAATGTGGAAGAGTAAAAAATAATAGCAGGCAACGACAAGAAGTAAGAGTCTGGTGAATGACTTCATCAGAGGCCAGACATTCATGCAGATTTAAAAATGGAATAGGTTTTCTGTAGAGGAAAAAGACTTTAAGGTCTGATATTTAATATCCTCTTTTGGCCTGAATCTATTCCGGGATGTATTGGAAAGAAAAACATTTATCCACAAAGAAGAAATTAAAGACATTCTTCTCTTTCGGAACAAAATAAATAAAAATATTAATAAAGGGAATTATAAATGTGGAAGAGTAAAAAATAATAGCAGACAACGACAAGAAGTAAGAATCTGGTGGATGACTTCATCAGAGGCCAGACATCCATGCAGATTCAAAAATGGAATAGGTTTTCTGTAGAGGAAAAAGACTTTAAGGTCTGATATGTAATATTCTCTTTTGGCCTGAACCTGATGAAGTCATTCACCAGATTCCTACTTCTTGTCGTTGTCTGCTAATATTTTTTACTCTTCCACATTTATAATTCCCTTTATTAAATATTTTTATTTATTTTGTACTTCGCACTTTTTTCCCCGGATAATGCTGCGCTTGCGCACACCAATTAAAATGCTTCTATTAATTTTTGTCTTTTTAGATATTTATACTTTTTTGTCTTTTTAGATATTCATACTTTTTTGTCTTTTTAGATATTCATGCTTTTTTGTCTTTTTAGATATTCATGCTTTTTTGTCTTTTTAGATATTCATACTTTTTTGTCTTTTTAGATATTCATACTTTTTTGTCTTTTTGGATATTCAGTACTTAATTAAATAAATATTTTTAGTGATCAATGGAAACCTAAGGCTTTTTTTGTTTGTGCAAATTATTACGAAAGCAAAATTTCATCTTCAATTTTTTCAAATACTTCTAATTCATGTATAACATATCTGCAGAACTTTCATTATTGAACGTAATTTAAAGTTAAAAAAAATTAGGCAACACAATCACAAAATGAGTTTCTAACTTTCATTTCATTTAATATTTGAGTTAACCAAAGTAGTTTTCGAGATAAGTTT
Source organism: Araneus ventricosus (assembly GCA_013235015.1). Classification (NCBI taxonomy): domain Eukaryota; kingdom Metazoa; phylum Arthropoda; class Arachnida; order Araneae; family Araneidae; genus Araneus; species Araneus ventricosus. The sequence goes on along the minus strand of BGPR01003149.1, from coordinate 35,806 downwards.
TGCAAACTTTTAAAGTCCTTGCACAGCTTATCTGTTTAATTACTTAGAACGCTATAAGTTCATATTGATATCCGAAGAAAATGAAAATGGCGGAGAGAATAATGAAAAGCACTTTTCTTCTGATTGAAAATTTCGTAATAGGACTCGATCACGCAAGGTGTAATACGACTCACTCTCGGCTAAAAGCGAGGTACTTTCAGCAACGAGTTATTGACTTAAGTATGTAAACATTTTATTTTGGAAAAAGTTTCCACACTGCCAGTATATTTGTACTCATCCTGTTGTATGAAAATTATTTTAGGAATCTATCCACATGATAAGAATAGAGCTCTGATTGAATCCTTGATATTATTTTTCTCCATACAATAGGAATCAACAAAATATTTCTGAAAGAATCGTGGCAACAGCCAATGACGTCACCTCAAAGGAGAAAAATAAGAAACTGATGTAAGGCAAGTGATAGAAGAGATTCATGATTATGACGCTAAAGTCTTTTTATATAGAAATGCTTTTAGAGGATAAACTTCTTCCAAGGGATGAAACTTGAAATAAATTTGGATTTAAAAATTTGCTTCTTGAGGGAATTGAGTATCAGTAACAATGAGACATTTACATAAATATTTGCTTAAATATTATTTTCTCCCTCTCGTATGCTCTCATAACATGAACATTTTCTTTAGTCTTAATTTGATTCAGCGATCAAATTATAAAATTTTTTAATGAACTGCGCGAAATTACAGTTCTATAATCCAGTAATGAATAGTTTTTCTTGTCATCAGAAACGCATTCGTTCAAAGTGTGCCCGAAAGTGGGAAAGGTATCTTGTTTTCTTCTCAGATGTTCTCCAGACGCAGTCTAGATGTGAAGGTAGACACTGGAGGTAAAACGACCGTATGTGGTTGGTGACACGCTGTATGTGTGTGCGAGGGAATTCTACGATTGTTTCATATATTCTGAGAACAGGTTTTAATTCCTCAAGTTGATTAAGAAGAAAACGCTGATCAGACATACGTACGTCTAGCTGGCACTTAGCTGTGAAATATCTGTACTTAATATAATACAGAAAACCCATAATTGGGATGTGCAACTAATCTTATAGATAGAGAGCATAAATAAATACGAGGAATTATCCAAAAAAGTTTACAAGGGTAATAAATTATTCATTAATTTTAAAATAATCACCAAATCTATTTAGGCATTTATCTTGTATAACCCGGCCTCGCAGAAATCACGTCCTGTCCATTGAGTCAGTTCTCGGCAGCTATTTTCACATCACTGTCTGAAGACAGCCTTGTTCCAGATAAGTGTTCCTTCAGTTTCGGAGAAAGGAAATAATCGATGGGCCATCGTGACGCCATCCGACGCAATCCGCCCTGGCATGTTGAGTGATGGTGTCATCCTCATGCACGACAATACCCATACTGCTTGCAAAACTCGGGAATTGCAGCAAAAGTTCAAGTAGGAAGTCTGGAGCTAGATTCGGCATCCAATCTGGGTTCTAATCACTTATCTGGAACGAAGTTCTCTTCAAACAGTGATGCGGAAACAGCTGCCGAGAACTGCGGACGTGATTTCTTCCAAGCCGGGTTAAACAGGTTGGTCCTGCGTTCAGATAAATGCCTAAATAGATTTGGTGATTATGTGGAAAAGTGATCGGCAGGTATGCCTGTAAATTCCCTTTTGTATTTTCTGTCCTATGTATAACACTTATCACCCTTGTAAATTTTTTTAGCTCCGTCCTCGTATTTACTCTAATTTATTATAGCTGAATTTAGTTACCCACGCTACCTGGGCACGCTATAAATCGTTTACTGTTACTCAGTCGTGGAGGAGTTCAGTTTTTCATCTGCGGCTAGGAGTGCAGTTAACCACGTTTAGTTTAGTTTACTTTACCACGCTACCTGGGCACGCTATAAATTATTTACTGTTATTCAGTTGTGGAGGACTTCAGTTTCTCACCTGTGGCTAGGAGTGCAATTAACCACGTTTAGTTTACTTTACCACGCTACCTGGGCACGCTATAAATTGTTTACTGTTATTTAGTTGTGGAGGAGTTCAGTTTCTCACCTGTGGCTAGGAGTGCAATTAACCGCGTTTAGTTTACTGTACCACGCTACCTGGGCACGCTATAAATCGTTTACTGTTATTCAGTCGAGGAGGGGTTGAGTTTCTCACCTGTGGCTAGGAGTGCAGTGCAACCGAATGCCGACGCCCCTTTTCTGCAGGGTGATGCCATTGTTGAGGGCGTTGAGGAGCAGCTGGGTGCAGGTTCCGGACAGGATGCTGGAGGGTCCGTCCACGCGAGGGGCCTCCCCACTCGGGTCCAGGGGCAGCGCGTGCACCACGAGGGTGTCGATGACCTTGTTGATGAGCAGCAGCCCCGAGTACTGAAGGGACTGGCCCGCGCGCAGACAGCCGACGGCCACCCGCAGGAGAAGGCAGAGGGCGTGGGTCTGGTGGGTGGCCTTGAAGTTCTGGTACGTCGTCTGCGAGAGGATACAAAAACTCTGAATACTTGTTCATCAACCAGTATAGCACATCATACTAATGTAACGTATCACCAGTGTAACGCATCATGTTCATAGATAGCACAACAAATAAATACCTAAAAACTAATATGCTGGGTTATTTAGAAGCAGTGGGGTTAGAGTCCACCCGACGGGGGCAGGGTCTCTGCTATACAAGGTGAAGGGCTTAATGATGACCCTCTTAAATTTCCGCCAGATCGTTATTTATCTACTAGTTGAATAGCCCGCTACATGAACGGAGTTCAAAAATTTACTTCACGGGGGGGGGGGCACAGCATCACCGACAGGCCCCTGGTCCCCTACTGGCGCTCCCCCTGTTATTTAGGTGGAATTCAAGCCTTAAACGACCTATGTACTTTATTACCACTTCTGTTTAACTATAAACTAGACTTTATCAGTATTTTTAATCACTTTGGCTTTCTATCCTTAAATGTAAGTTCTGAAAGCAAAGTTTATAAAAATATGTCTAAAAGTTGTACATCACAGTGAGATGTTGAAGATGCAAAGGGGAAGAATTGATCATAAGAGAGGTTATTGCATCTTGGTCTTTTGAAATAACATGTCTGATTGGAAATTCCCTTCTGGGTCTTTCCCACGGCAGTGAGACAAAGTAATGGGAGCCACAAGCATCACTTCTACCTGGCCTGTTGGGCAAACAACCTTAAACGATTGGCCGCCAGGAATCGTTAAGTTCGAGTATTTCCATTGCCATGCGAATTGCCTCTCGAGACTGTTAACACGTTAAGCGCCGCTACTCACGTCTGAGATTCGAACCATCTACCTAATTAAATGACCCCTTATCTGCTATCTCTTAACTAGAGTAGAGAAGGGGTCATCTAATTTGATAGATCAATGTCAATCACCGGTGACTGACATGGCGATCAACGTGTTAAACAGCACAAAGTTTACCCCCAGTTTTCTATTCTCAAATATAAAAATGACGCTGTGCAGCAATGGAAATAATGCTACTAACTAAGTCAAATTCATTCATATATGCGCATCCTAACCGAAAACATTGTGGCAATTTAAGGGGCCGTCCACAAATGACGTCACGCTTGGAGGGGGGAGGGGGTTCGTGAAATTGTGACAGTTTGTGACAAGGGGAAGGGAGGGGGTAACAAGAAGTGTGACATCACACATTTTGGTTAAAATAAAAACATTTAAAATCAGCAGATTAAATTTTTAACTTATTTTGAAATTACCAGAATTTGAGGGTATTTTTTAATCGGGGCTAAAACAACTTTCATGTGATTTTTTTTCACTTATATTCCTTTCTTTTCAAAAAAAGGCATTCAGGGTAGGTTCTGAGAATATGGTAGCATCAGAAATTCTTCACCATTAGAAGATAAACCTCCCCCTGTCACACCCTTGAAATGTCCAACAAAAGATACGTCGCCCCACCTGGGTGAGTGGTAGAACTGGTAGTGGCACAAACTGATTGATCTTATTGAGGCGTTTTTTTTAAATTCAATCTGTTTAAGAGTATTTTGTGTTCATAAAGTAAAGGTGAGATTTATAGCAAAATATATCAAATTCCATTTCAAATTCCAAAATACTACTGCTTTCAATTGCTGCTTTCAACACTTTGTGACCGGGGGGGAGGGGGGTCAAAAATATTGAAAAAGAAAAGGGACATCATTTATGGACGGCCCCTAAGTAATCGATTTCCATGTAAAACGAACAGCTTAAAACATCTAATTTCTTAACACATTCCGTGAAGATTGACATATTATCACATTATTTAATTATATCGTCCACCCATAAGTAACTAGCTTATTTAGCGTAGTCATCACTAGTGTACAATTCATGGGATACGTGGCGCTGCAATCAGTTTTCCTTTTTCGATTAGTGTGTACCATCAATGGTACACGTGGCCTGAATGGAAATTTAACATATACCATCCCTGGTACACGTGGACTGAATGGAAAGTTTAACATATACCATCCATGGTACACGTGGCCTGAATGGAAAGTTTAACATATACCATCCATGGTACACGTGTCACGGAAGGTGTTAAAATTAGGATAAAAGATTTTATCTTCAGACTGATGTACATTATTAAGGAAGCAAGAACTTTAATGAAAACGATAATATTTATCGAATGGACGAGGAAGGGAGAGTCCTTACCTTCAGCAGCTGTTCCAGAAACACTGCCGTCGGTTTGTGGAGCCTCTGCCCGCTGACGTTATCTGTGAGTTCGATGATGGCGGGCAGATGAAAATGAAAGTTCGTCAGCAACGGCAGAAGGCATTCATCATTGGTCGCCATCTTGGTCAGAACGTAAAGATTGACTTCAGCTCGCGAAACGCGCGTTTCAGAAGGTTCACCTGCAAACAACAGAAGAAATTTGTGTACCTTTTTTTGTTGCGCTCACTACAACGAATACAAAGACAATTTTAGCGTTTACAAAGTGATGGATCAGTATAACCTTTTTGAAGTGCTAAAGAACTATCCAAAAAGCCATCTGAAACTTTGTTCTAAAAGATGCATGGCCAGTAATATGCATTCTATAACATTAACTATGACTTTTAGGAAAAGTTCTAAATTGCATATTATAACACGGTATCTACCCTCGTTATAAATATTGAACCATAGAAGCATTATAACAGAACAAGCGCTCATATACTTTGCTTAGACTTAAAATATTTGAAGAGTTTTCGGAGAGTTATTCGAAATATACGAACGAGTGAACATCTGAATACATATTATGAGAAAAGGGTGGATTATCCCTTTAAAATGTTCAAAGCGTAACAGTATATATCTTATGCATGATAACTAAATGTGAACTAACACTAATCTGAGAAAAGCTCAGTTTTGCCTTGTAGAGAATATAAGCTATACTGTTGCAGGGTAAGGAAATGCTATTGCATGTTTCGGTGAAATAATGCTAGTTCCTCTCAGGATTAAAAGAAACGAGGTTTTGGTCGAAATTTGGTCTTTATCTTTTAACTTATCATTCACTTGGGTTGAAGACTGCCACAATACGAAAAACTGGAATTATACAGGAGAATCTTTTGAAGGTTACCTATTTAGGCCTAGTTCCCGTAAGATAACAGGCAGTTGGCTGCACTTCAAAACTACCCCGAATGCTCTCTGCAGAGGCAAATATTGAAATTGTCAAACTAGATTTCGGAGAAATATGCGTATTTTGAAGTCTTCCAAATAAATAAATACGTAAAATTTCATGTTGCGGCTATCTTTTCCCAAGTGTGTGATATAGCAAGTCTTAAAAGAAACCTTTTACAGCCACAGTGAATCGCATTATCATTTGGCTATATTAGATGCTTTGATATAATTCTCTGTATATTAGAACTTCTTAACGTATGTTTAAAACGACGTTGAAGACACCATTTAACTATATTTTATTACTTAAATTATTCATCATCTTCTTTATCTCTTAACCCTTTGCGGACAGGTAAGTTTTTAGAACACTCGGATAGATTGGCTCACTTTATACGCCATTCCATTTTTTACAACTCTGCGCTTATTTAATTACATAAAACTTTATTTTTCATAGTGTAATAAGATTAGGGTTTAAATGGATGAATAATATACCTTTGTGTCCGAATTTTAGCCGCTATTATCTTTTCCTACATCTCAATCTCTAGATCGGTGAACTGTGGCGCACATCATACGACGTACTTGTCCACAAAGGGTTATGGGAAATATTTATTATTGATATGTTTCAGATACTTATGCAGCAAATGTTCAAAAGATCAGGAAAAGAAGAAAAAAAGCTAATATTTCAAAATAGAACAAACTTCTTACTTGGTGTTCTGGTTCTACCTTTGGACTTAGTACTACTGCAACGTCTTTGATCCGTGCAATCTAACTGAAATTAAAGTTAGCTTAGTACAAAGCGAATACGAATATAGAATATCAGAAATTCAGAAACTTATATAAAATAAATATAATAGCATATTTAACCTTCCAGCGGGCGCGCGTTTGCAAGAGATACTTGAATTATGCATCTTATATAAGTGTAATTTTATTTATAAAATCTTTTTTTGTTATTAGGCTAATAAATACAGATAATATAAATACAAGATGCATTTATTTTTGTAAAATAACACGATATATATACGTAACAATGCACGATATGTCGTAAAATTTGCGTAAGCGCGCCCGCTGGAAGGTTAAATATATAGTAATATATAGTCAAAAAGAGATTAGTTTTTAAGTTAAAAAAAGCACGTCATTGTAATAAGGAAAAATGAACTATTTAGGATAAAGTTCTCGATTTATCTGAAAATATTTACACGGTACCACTGCTATGAATAATAAATCAATAGTTAACACAATAAAATGAATAATTTCTTCATTAATCCTCAGGCAAATAAATTTAGATGCATTTTTATAAAACCTAATAAACCTTACTACTCAGAAAAAGCAATTATTCTTGAAAAGTTTTTTCCTGTTATTTAAAACGACGTAGACAAAAATCACCAGAAAAAGTAAGCATCCTTTTAACATCATTATAACGATTTCTAACACTTTATGACTTAACTTAGGCGAATAAATATTTTTATAGATATTTTCCAAATGCAAGCACAGCCCTTCATCTGTGTCTAAGTTTAAACACATCTTAAATGCCTCTTGCATATTCTGGAATTTTGTTTGGTATTACAGTAATAGGCCAGTTCATATGCAATTATATGCATCGGCTTATTACTGCAACACAGCTAATTGATTACCCTTTTATCATTTTCAAATTACTAAGTAGTTTATTTGATTGAAGCTAGAAGAATACTTCACGAATGAATGAAAATAACGCGAGTTATACAAATATCAAATTTTATTAAAATTTGTATACATTAAAAATAAGTAAAATTTTGTTAGAATGAATTGATAACAAATTTGAAAATTAACAGAAGACACACGAGGTGGATCTTATCTATCAAATTTGCTAATTTCAAAATGCTTGGTTTTATTTAAACTATAAATAATTTAACGATAAATTTATTTTTTATTTAAATGTGATGAAATATTAATTAGTAGTTTAGAGGTCCGTGTTCTTTGTTACATCAATAACGGGCCACAAATGCTACTATTATTTTTAACCTATGACCGGAATATCGATCATTATAACCATACACATAAATCTTAAGTCAACGGGTATGCAAAGGATGTTCCGCAAAGAGGATTAACACAGATGTATATGAAACTTAAAATTAGTGCAAACTAAAGGTTTCTCGTGGATGTTGCATTATTTATTCTAAAAAAGTAGCTGGTAACATGGAGCCCGAAAATTTCGATTCAAATACATATTATTAAGCAAATAAAAGCGACGAAATTAAATACCTTAAGGGAAAAACTACGAAGCAGGACTGCACATTTTGCACTGAAAACACCCGAGATATCGACAAGGTCGTTCATTCCAAAAATTCAGAATTCCAACTGTGTTGATTTAGTCCACAGATAGTTTATGACCATTGAGGGGATTTTTCACCAATGAAAATTTTGCAATGAACCTTTTAGTTCTAATTACCCATGAACTTTGATGTTTCTTCGGGAGTATTTTACTATTGGAGGCTTTTGCTTTGAAATCGATGCATTTATTTGTATGAAAGGCTCTTTATTGTCATTTGCTAGACTTTACATCTCCTTCGGCCATCACCGTTTATGAAAATATTATAATGAACCCTTTAGTTCTAATTACCCATCAACTTTGGGCATCATTGCTTTGGAGTTGAATGCTTTTCTTTGTATGAAAGACTCTTTATAATCATTTGCTAGACTTGTCATCTGCTTCGGCCATCACAGTTTATGAAAATATTGTAATGAAACCTTTAGTTCTAATTACCCATCAATTTTGTGCATCATTGCTTTGAAATTAATTCGTTTCTTTGTATGAAAGGCTTTTTATTATCATTTTTCTAGACTTGTCATCTCCTTCGGCCATCATAGTTTATGAAAAACTTTCTAGTTACATAAACGTTCATATAATAAAAATTTCAGATTTCGCTGTTAATTAAATCTGCTTTCCGATTTTCGACAAATAGAAATGTTTCTTCAAAGAAAAAAGTTATTGTATACACCTGTAGAATTATGTGCAAAATAAATTTCAGCGCAACAAAGCAGTAAACTTAATGTAGATTAAAAGTTCGAAGAAAGTATCACATGTTACCAATAGTCTTTCAAAAACGAGTCTATGAAGTTAGTAACTAGAAATTAACTTTTCACTTCAAGTGTATTATGATGCATTGGCATGCATATTCAAAAACTCATAGCTCCATATTACAAAGTAGAAAATTCTAATTCAACTTTTATGGTATCTTCGTATTTTTGAATAAAATTTTTGCTTCCTTCACTTCATTGTTTTTCTGAAATAATTCGTGGAGCCCATCACTTTTTTCGGATTCACCGATCGCACGTTTTGAGCCACAATAATCCCTAAAAAGGGAAATTTTTAGCATGCACCTTCCCTATACGATGGGGAATTCAATCAATCTGGAGAAAACAATGAACGACTGAGGTCGTACGAATGGAATCGGTAAACGTGCCGATTTAAAATGCGATTATACTAAATGTCCATCTGTGTGAAATACGTGTTCTTAAGTGTCTATGTGTTGTGAAGTTATTCGTGAAATAAATAATTGGAAAATGCAAAAAAGAACTGGTTATTTGAACTCAAAAAAGAACACTCAATATCGAAACTAAGGGGTCTATTCTGGTACCCCCGGTTGGGTTGGGAGAAGTCACTAATCCCGTTGTTAACGTGCGTAAAAAGTGACGTCTCCCAACCCAACCGGGGGAACCAGAATAGACCCCTCAGGCTTAACGCCACACGTTTTGTACTCCATTCCATCGAAGATCCTCTGCATTTGAGGGGTTCGTCAGCTGTCTTCTGTTCAAAATTATGAGGTCATTCCCAAAATAGCTGTCGTGTCACTTCAGAACGGGGCGTTAATATAACTAAACCAAACTACGTTTTGTGGGCAAAATTTCATCGTGGTTCAAACGTCCTTATGATGATTCATTTCCAGTGGCGGCTCGCGTAATGTACGGGTCTATTCTGGTCCCCCCGGTTGGGTTGGGAGACGTCACTTTTTCCGCACGTTAACAACGGGAAAAGTGACGTCTCCCAATCCAATCGGAGGTACCAGAATAGACCCCGTAATCTTGGGGGTGCTGTAACTTTTAACCAATCCTTCACTGTGCAGTGATGCATATTTGTACCACTGAGGGTTTTTTGTCTTTTTCCATTAACTTTGATTAATTTTATATTTAATCAATAAACTTAAGGTATCCGACTGGTTTAAAATCGTCGCTTCTGATGAAATTATGAAAAAGAGTTTTATGACTTAATTTTGTAGCATGTTTAATAAGTTTTCTAAAACTGTCTCGCTTTTTACTCTACGTGAATTACAAATGGAATTATAGTTGTTTTATTACCCAACTGTAAGCATTTTTTGAAAGTTGCATGAAAACTTTAAATGCGTTTTCTGAGAAATGATATTTTTGAGGAAAACTGTCGACCGTAACAATGATTTCTCAAAACGTTATTCAAGTATTGATTTGAAATTTTCTGAGATTGTTTTCTGTAATATGCTTGATGTTTTCCTCTAAAAACTAAGGTCAATTTTAAAATCAAGTATTATTTTTAAGTGTTCAAATATAAATGTAAAGCATTTTTCATGAAAAATTACCAGTTTAGTAACTATGTTCAGCTGTATCTCAAAACTATTTTGAAGTACAAGAAAGATTTTAGAACATAACACAGATAACTGTGATAAAAATGTACTCCTGCAAGGATTTATGTATATTTAGAATAGGATTTTGTCTATGGCTGTTAGCGTAAGGCAAATATTTCAGTCATTTTTCTTCAAATTTCTCAGTTTAAAAAAAATATTATTTTGAAAGCTTAATTTTACAATATTTTTCATAGTTTTAAAACATATGCAGTTGAAAAATAGCATTAAAAAGTAAATATATATAAGTTATTTTTCAAAAAAATGTCTCCGGACAGAGTTGGATACCTTAAAACATTTTTTTCTCTTCTGATAGGTAAGTATTTTAACAAATTTATTTTAATAAAAAATTAAAACTCAAAATTTCCTTTTCCTGTATTCCTTACTACAGTTATAAAGATTCACACAGTTGCGGTTGAACAATAAAATGACAATATAAAATAATTTTCTTATCAATTAACAAGAAAAAAAAATGTTATAGTATAACTTAATATGAAAATAAGAGTAAGCGAATACTATTTATTAGTATCATTAAAAATTACTTGAAAATAAAACCCATTCTTCTCGTTTATTTCCAGCGAAAATATTAAAAACATTGACCTTGATACTTGTATGACGATTTAAAAAGTTTAACCCTTTGAAATGAAAACAGCTATATATAACCTGTGTGCGTAAGAAAATATTTTATTGTTTTTTTAAGTAAAGTGTTCTTCAAGTTCTGATGTAGTATGCAGTAACAGGAATTACCAAGATGAAAAAAAAGAGTAATTTATATTGTTACATCTACTGAACTAAGTGCATTGAGATATTTTAAAATGGGAACACACTTATCAATATACTTTCAGACATTGTTCCTTGAAGCAAACCGTGTTTTGTTTGAAATCTATGCTGCTTAAACTACTGATCCTAAATAAGATGGTACTGAATATTGGAGGGTTGCGAAAAGTTTGAAAACATTTGCATCACGGAAAATTTCTCATCAGCATTTATAACTAAAAATTATCGAAAAAATCCCTTGGATTGCAAGAAATTTCATTCAAATTTAATTAATATAAAATTTTTTCAGTTAAACTTTTATTTATAATTAATTAAAATTATTCGTCATTTCCCTACTTAATTTCAAAATTTTGGCTCGCAAAAAAAAGTTTCGAGGTGGAAAAATGCTTGAAACTCCGTTTCCAACTCATCTGGTGCTGTGGACAGCACAGTTCCCCTTCAGCTTCTTAAAAACGTGGCAGGAGGAGGAAGGGGAAAGGGAACAATCGCCACATATTTCATACGCATGCTCGCAGGCGGAATTCGGAGCTGCAACGCTAGACAATTCTAGTTACTTTTTCCTCTACGCATAATCTACTGGTAGTGAAAAAATAAGATAGGGAACTTAGTTTTCTGCCTCCGTTTTTAATCGTGGTTTATTTGAAGATCGAAATAGTTTAATTCTATGAACCCGACTAGAGTGAGAATTCCATTGCCTCAAAACCTGGGGTGATTTTCGCTCAGAAAAACAGAATGGAATCGTCACGTTCTTTACGGAAATTCTAGGAGGTCGACACCTATGGTTGCCCGATCAATTTTCAACAAAGAAAGGAACTACATTTTTCCTTAAAACATTCAACCAGGCGCCCGAAACCGGCTTCTGTCGCACGGGCGGTTTGAGGCGGGATAGGGCTCAAAGGGTTAATGTAAAATTTAGTTAGATTGTTGATAGATTTAAACATTAAATGAAAAATAATATGAATTGATTAAATTTACACAGTGGAAAAAAGTTGGGGGTGCTGCAGTACCACAGTCCCTATGCACGAGCCGCCCCTGCTCATTTAAAATATATAGTGAATAGATACCACTTTTTGTATTTGCCAATAATCTCGCTTCAAAGCAATGCTTCCCTTCGCAACGAATTCTCATATAAAAATCGTCCGGTAAGGTTGAATATCTTCTTGAATTTTCTACGGAAGCATGGAAGCAACAAGGTAGAAAGCAAGGCAAGGAACAGCAAATATAAATCTGATACATAAAATATATCCGCTTCTGTAATGGAGCTTCAAAAACTAAATATTAAAATTTCAGGACAAATCGTATCAATTTTTTTCAATTATTTTGATGAACAATCGCTACATATTTGCAACAAAAAAGTTAGTTTATCTAACTGATCCACCTCATATGCGCACAGCATTAATTCTTCGTTATCCCCAGTGCTCTTGCACTTGGCGATTAACCTTTCAATGGGCGCGCGTATACAGGAGATATATCGTGCATCGTATTGCGTACTTATATCGTTCTTTTATTATCTCACTGATCCATCTCATATGCGTACAGCATTAACTCTTCGTTATCTCCAGTGCTCTTGCACTTGGCGATTAACCTTTCAGTGGGCGCACGTATGCAGGAGATATATCGTGCATCGTATTGCGTACTTATATCGTTCTTTTATTATCTCACTGATCCATCTCATATGCGTACAGCATTATCTCTTCGTTATCTCCAGTGCTCTTGCACTTGGCGATTAACCTTTCAGTGGGCGCACGTATGCAGGAGATATATCGTGCATCGTATTGCGTACTTATATCGTTCTTTTATTATCTCACTGATCCAT
>BGPR01003149.1:2216-19366 GCA_013235015.1 Araneus ventricosus | reverse complement strand
TCACCTAATAGAAAATAGAAGGATCACCTAATAGAAAATAGAAGGATTACCTAATAGAAAAGAGAATGATCACCTAATAGAAAAATAGAAGGGATCACCTAATTAGAAAACTGCACAGGTAAGGGTTAACTATAGGTAAAGTATGACAAGGTATGATCCAAAAAAAGATTGTTCTTACAAGGACCCTCTGGTTTAATCCATTTTTAATTAGATCTTTAAATATCAAATGAACTAATAATCTGGTATTTATAAAATTTAACTCCATAACATATGACGTTTTTTACTTTGCTCTGGTATATACGATTTTTTTATCGGTAGTTTGCTTCGAATATTAATCCATAAACCATATCGAAATAAATACAAGCATACATTAAGTAGATGATAAATAAAACTATGGAATTATATTCGGAAGCTATCGTTTATAAGCATTATTCAGTAGAAAGAAGTATATTTATTCTAATAAAAAATTGAAAATTATAGTTTTTAATATTTTACCGATGCTTTTAATTTATATTAACAAAAGCATTTCTTTGTTTTTAATCGAATATTTATATGAAATCTTATCAAAAATCACAAGAATGAATAGTAGAGGTAAAATATTTTAAAGAATATAATGAATCATACGTTAAGTTATTGCTGAAAAAAGTCCTCTTCACTTTGATGTATTCATACTGGAATGCATTTCCTAGCACGAAGCTTTGGTTGTATTCAGTAACAGTATTAATAGAGAATCAAAATATGTTTTTTAACTTAACAAAAATTACTTGATAAAAAATAAACTTGTGCATTATTGAATGAAAGTTAAAATGTAAGAAATATTCTATTCAATAAAAGATTCTGGTGCATAACTGAGATAGAACTGAAAATTTGAGAAAGAAAAACGTGTATCAAATTTCATCTTAAAGTTTCTTCAGCATGTGATGTGTTCTTCATGAGACTGAACCCAACGAGTAAAAATTAATTTTCGAATTCAACAAATGTTAATTAAAAATGGATTAATTTTGCTTGGATGCAATAAAAATTATCTGATAATGGTTATCTTTATAATCCCTTCTTAATTATACTCTAGAATTATCTTAATTCGATTATAGAATAGTGTTACAAACATGGAAAGTCATTTCCCAGCAATGTTAGTCTTATGGTTGGGAAGAGAATTTTACAGGGGTAAGTATGAGATGACCGACAGCAGCCACGCCTGGACCCCTGACCTTGGCGACCATCTTGGCGACAAATTTGGCAACTTTGGCGAAGAAATATGGGATCACAAAGGTGCTGGAATCTTCTAGATATTTCTATTAGGAGAGAAGATACGCTTGAATGTACTAGATAATTCCATGTGACGTCACGGCCTGCCGGGGGAGACTATATAAGGAGAGCGCTTTACATGACGGAGGAGTGTTGATCCATTGGGAACGACTTTAGAGTTTCTTCTGCAGTGCGAGATAGGAAGCTGGTGAGCTGAGCGCTATTGAAAGTGCTGTTATTGTCGTTATTAGTTATTTGCTGACTGTGTGGATAAATATCAAAGTGCTGAACTGTTATTACCTGTGAATTGTTGTCTGTTTGCATTGCTAATCTGTGCAAGAACTATTGTTTCCTGTACCTGTGCTACGTGTTTTCCTGCATATTTGTAAATAAACCTTCATTCTTTATTATCCTGCGTGTTGGACTGTTTACACCATACACCCACAGAAAGACTTTTGCAACAATAGGATGATTAATTTTACCAAATGTTTCTTACACATTAATTCTATCAGTTATAAACCAATTAAAGCTAGATTTAAAAGTTTAATTTTCTTCCCTGGAAATCTTGTTTACTCATATCTTCTTAATTAGTTGAATTTATTTAAGTAAAAACCATCTAACAACAAAATTTATTACAAACATTGCAGATCGGTTTATCGAATAACATGCAATCATAGAAAATAGTGAAATTTTATTCCTCCAACTTTTAACCTTTTGAAAAAATTTTAAAACTAAATCTGAGTTTTAAAATTATTATACGTAAATTAGAATAGAATGAAGTATATCAAGAGTGTTGGTGGCACATAGTGTAATTACTTATCTGGCCCCCCGAATGAAATCCTTGAGGTATGAAAATGTTCGGAGAAGAGTTCGCATCTCTCGTCACTTCCAAAAGAATTCAAATGGCAAAAATAATTATTAAAAATCGGTTTTAAGCATTTGAACAAAGAAAAATTTCCTGATTATGATGCATTTGCTTCAATTATATTAGTTCAAGCGTGAAGCAAAGTAATGAAGTGACAAGATTAAATAACTTCCAGTTTCCATCTCAGCGAATTCTATGCAGTTTTAATTAAAATGGCTTCGATGCCTCATAGCATCTCGAACGATTCCTCAAACTTCTTTTGCCCTAAGCAAGAAATGCAGAATAGTTAAATATTTTGCTTACATACTAAGGAATCAAAAATTCATTGCTTAATCATATGCGAATCTTTTAAAATTTAAATTGTGCTATCTTTCCTTTTGATCCTTTATACCATCTCTTCATATAATTCAGACAGCAGTTTCATCACGCTTACTGGGTACTTTAAAAATCCTTCTGTTGTCATTCAGATATGAGTAACTGCTATAGCATTTTAGATAAAAAAAGCACAAATAAAATTCAAAGAATTCGAATCTCTGTCTCTGTTTTAAAAAAAACATCCGATTTTTAATAGTATCTCCTAGACCGCCCTTCTTTCTATTAATTCAATAAATCAATGATAATTTGTAAAAAACTAACATTTTTATAAAAAAAAATTTGAAACATTTTCCATCTTTTTACTAAAAGTTTTTACTTTAAAGAAAACTATATCGCCTTTTTCTTAATGTTGAAATTTTAACGTTTATAAACAAAATTAAACCGAAAAAACAATCAATGTTTGTTGAAAAATAATAACTTATACATTTTGTCCCATTCTAAAGTAATTACTTTTGAACTCTAATTTCATAATTTATTCTATTAGCAAAACGTAGTTATTAGCGAAAATCGCTCTCTCTTTGACCTCAAATCATATTCTCAACTCAAAAAATTAATGAAACCAAGAAAATAGTTTAAAATAAATCGTATACGAATCGAATCGAACGATGTATAAGCGAAATCTATCTTCTCCTCTTCAGAGTTTAACTGGACGAATGGTTAGCACGTTTGCTTCAAAACTGGTAGAAAGCGTGTTCTGTCCCGGGTTGTGTTTGTACTCTGTTTTTGCTATACTTTGCAATGCAAGCTTGCTGCAAATTCGTCCCATGGTGACTTCGAAGCTTGCGTGAACTTGCTGCAAGCTTGTTTCACACTTGCACTCTTGTCGTGTCAAATTTGTAGCAAGCTTGCAGATTTGAAGTGCAAATTTGCTGCAAACTAAAATTGCTATCTGGGTCTGCGTACTCTGTTTTTGCTATAGTTTGCAATGAGATTGGCGCAACAAGCTTGCTGCAAGTTCGACGCGTGGTGACTTCGTCGTTTGCAATAACTTGTTTCAAGCTTGCACTCTTGCCGTGTCAAACTTGCTGCAGATTTGCAGAGCAAGATTGCTGCAAACTAAAATTTCTATCTTGGGCAAGGTGTGGACATTTGGTAAACCCGAAAGCGGCTAAGCAATCGTAACTAGAAACAGAATAGACCTGCAACTTTTAACACCTCTAACCAATATAGAATCAATAAGCAAACTTGTATATAGAATAACTTATTTATAGAAATGAAATCATTAACCCCTTAAGTGGTTTGTTTTCTCAACTATCTAATTAGATGACACCTTCTGTTTTGGAAATGCGTTGTCATTTTGATTTAATTGTGATCCTAAAGGACAGTTTAAACGTTTATGGATTCCACGTCATTTTTATATCGAATTATAACGTCTGTGAATGACTTGTTTCAGTTTATGAGTTTAGAATTGTGGTAATTCGATTCCCGGAAAATTTCCGGGTATACTACTTAAGGGGTTAAAAAGCAGTTTCATACTATAAGAAGAGCACCAGAATATTCCATCTCTTAAATTTAAAATGAAACCTTTGCTGTGGAGATTTTTGTTCCTTCCCCACAACTGATATTCGCCAAATGATTTTTAAAAAAGTTTACCATGAAATAAATGAAACTTGACGACAAAAAGAGATGAAATTAGATGAATAAACTTCGCAATTCTTAATGTCTAGAACGAAAATGTTAATTTCGCTTATACAGATCATGCAGATTCTGTTATGAAGATAAAGGAGACAATTCTACTGGAATTATGCAACAGAGAAGTTTCATTCACATTTAAAGATTGCTGAGTGGCGAGCAAATTTGGATTATTTGAGGCTGACATATAACATGACATTTTTATTTAGATAAAATTCTACGAAACTGTCCCGGAATAGACTGTCAGACACGATCTCAGGCAGTCAGAATTCCTTATTCAACTAGGAATCTTTTGCGGGCTAGAATTTTCTAACAACCTCGTCAAGAAAGAAACGATTTTTCCCCAGCATTTTCCAATGGAAGAAACGAATCTCAACTGAGAGAAATGGTGAAGGTAGTCGAATAAAATCTGCTAGCGTTAATGCCATTGCTGCAGATTTTATTGTACAGGGTGTCCGAGAATTTTGGGACACATTTCAAAAATTATTAATAAAAAGAAATAATAATGTTACAACTATGGTTTCTTAAAAATGAGTGCGCATTTCAAAAAGTTTTTTCTCATAAAGGAAACGCACCGTTATGGTGGTCTAGGTGACCGTAAATAATTAAAAATCTCCCATTTTTGAGAGCCATTATCTGCGAAAATATTAAAGCTAGAAGAAAGATAAACGCATGCATTTGTAGGGAGTTTTTCGCTCTTTAATTCGTTAATTTAAATGTAGCGTGAAAACTGAATATTTTTCGAGATATTGAAGAAAAACTGAAAAAGGGAAACCAGAAAACTAGCACCGGCTTCTGCAGATTGGTAGCCATTGCGTGCGGAAATCTCTAGCTAGCAAATTTAGAACGGCATAACGCAGCGTTACCTATCTGAAAAAAAACTTTATTATTTTCTCTCTCATTAAAAAAGAAACCTAGTTGTAACATTTTAAAATTTTTTAAATTCATTTTTGAAGTGTGTCCCACAATTCCCGGACATCTGTTCATCAAACAGAATCATTTGATGGAAGCGAAGTTGATAACGAAAAAGTAAATGTTTAATAAACCGTTTAGCATTACAAATCTCAAAGGTTGATAATTTAGCGGAGCAGATTATCCTATTTTTATTTTAAAAGTTCTCTCGCATAAATTAAAGTAACAGGAATTTTGGCTTTAACAAAAAGTGAAGTTTCGGATTCTGGTCGAGTCTGATTTGGAATTTTAGTTGATTACGGAAAAGTAAATGTTTAATAAATCGCTTAGCATTACAAACCACGAAGGCTGATAATTTAGCGGAGCAGAATATTTTACTTTTATTTTAAAAGTTCTCTCACATAAATTAAAGTAACAGGAATTTTGACTTTAACAAAAATTGAAGTTTCGGATTCTGGTCGAGTCTGATTTGGAATTTTAGTTGATTACGGAAAAGTAAATGTTTAATAAACCGCTTAGCATTACAAATCTCGAAGGTTCATAATTTAGCCGAGCAGAATATCTTACTTTTATTTTAAAAGTTCTCTCACATAAATTAAAGTAACAGGAATTTTGGCTTTAACAAAAAGTGGAGTTTCTGATTTTGGTCAAGTCTGATTTGGAATTTTAGGTGTGCTAGATTTAATATTTAGTGTTTTGACATCAGTTTAAACTACGTAACTGTCTGTTTAAAAATCTTTTAATTTAATCTGTGCTTAGAAATTGAGAAAAATCTCTTGATGATTATAGTGATACGCTATACTTTTGAGCCTGCCACTAATGTATTAACTAGTAAACAAAATACTATCTTTACTTAACTATTTAAACTATTAAATTTAATGCTATAAAATACATGCGGCGGAGAATTGCAATATCTCTATAGACATTACCTAACTTACATATCGTCTGTTTGACATTACAAAGCAACTTTTAAAAAGATGCTTTACAAATGCACACCCAGTTTTGAAAAAAAAGTGCTAGCAGAAAACAGACATATTTTATAAAAAAATTGAATAAATAAAATAGGTATAAAAATAACGGAGTATATTAAAATAACAACTTGTTAGAAAATATTTTAAATTTAATTCAAAAATTATGCACGAAGAATGTAACACCGGTCTCAATACATAATATTCATCCAGAAGATTTCGATTTCTTTTTGCAAACATAAAAAAAAACCTATCTAAAGAGACACGTTTCCATAAAGCGAAACATACCTATATTGATTTTTCAGGGCAACTAGCATTTGCCATATGCGAAGCAAAACCCAATATTTTATGGAGAAAAATAATCAATATCTCAAGTTCTTTCGGTCAAAAAGGAATCAAACAGGTATTCGGAATGACTGATACGGTGTTATCTGTTAAAATGCACGTGGAAAGAAAAAAAGGCGACGTTTTGTTATTAAAGCTGTTTTTATTTTTCCATTGGGATTTCAAAAATGTGTAAAGTAGATACAGGGTGGTCACAAATTATTCAACCCATTTCAAAAATTAATTTAAAAAACCCCTATAATGTAGCAACTTTGTTTATTTTTCAAATGAGAGAGAGCTCAAAAAAAATTTACAGATCAGTTACGCGTAGTTACGGCGCTCTAAATCTGCGCAATCCAACGTAAGTACCAAAATGGTTACCGTACAGCAGAAGGCATGACTGGCACGTCTCTGGTTCCACGAAAGCAAATTAATTTTAACAATTCAAAGAGTTATTCGGTTAGAAGATCGAAATTTTTGGTCTCCAAAATAGAACTCCATTAAATGTTAGTCTGCGTAATTAAGGAGTGAAAGTCTTCCTTACTGATGCACATTTCCTGATTCCTTTAATTTCTCATACCAATGCTTGATTAGAGGCAGGTCAAAGTTAGACAGAAGTGGTCAGATGGTAGTTCTTAGACTTTAGGAACAGATTAAACAACGCTTGATTAGAGGCAGGTCAAAGTTAGACAGAAGTGGTCAGATGGTAGTTCTTAGACTTTAGGAACAGATTAAAATCACAAATTTGTCTTTTAGAAGGTTCAGCTCAGGATGTCCAGAAAGTACGTCGAACGTTAGTATAAGTTATGGCATTATATTTATTTTGAAGGATGTCTGAAACGATCATGGAACCAACGCAAATCCCATCAAAAGTTGAAATACACCAAAGAACCTACCAATTTGGTGAGATTTTAAAGGTATTGTGCATTTTTTGAGCTTCTTCTATCAAACGATAAATTGAGATGTTTACTGTCAACAACTAACGAAATTAGAGAAAGAAATTAAAGAGAAACGGCCAGAATTGGGCAAACTCAAAGGAATGAATCGTGTTCCACTATGATAATGCAAAGCCTCACACGTCTTTGGTAACACGTAGAAATTATTGCAGCTTGGCTGAGAAGTAGTGCCCCATCTCTCATATAACCTTGAATTTACACTATCACATTATCATTTATTTCTAAGTTTGCAACACTTTTTTATTAAAAAAATTTCTCTAACGATGAAGATCTAATATCGCACTTGGATCAGCTTTTTCCTTCTTTATTTTTCTAGAAGGACCAGAAATTCTATGAACTCGGAATCATGAAGCTGCCAGAAAAACGGCAAAAGACAATCGAACATCATGGAAAATACATAATTGATTTAAGTACTTCCTTTGTATAAAAAATTGCATTCTATTTCACACAGAAAGACCGAAATTACTTTCTTGCCAATCCAATAAATATGCATAAGACGAACTAAAATCTTAAATTCAACCCTATAAATATGCATGAGACGAACTAAAATCTTAAATTCAACCCAATAAATATGCCTGAGACGAACTAAAATCTTAAATTCTATCCAATAAATATGCATGGGACGAACTAAAATCTTAAATGCAACCCAAGTTAGCTGCCCTGCAGCAACTGGAGGAATAGTGTCTATTGAATAAACATCGTTCATGTGCAGAAGGCTTTATGAATATGGCCTGTACGCGACGCAACATGCCATTAGCATGCCGTTCACCTAGCATCTCAAGAGACAGCGTTTGTGGAAGGTACGTCAGCTTTTCCACCAGACTTCTGATCATTCAAGGGCTGTTCACTTTCTTGTTGAGTCCATATTTAGTCAGCAGAACGATAGCAGACATCAACGTGCTGAAATACACGATTTGGAAAGAAAGCCTGGAATCTGCATCAAGATCCATGAAAAATGTGTGCAAGTAACTCATACGGATGAGGCAGTATCTACGTACGGGAATGGTGTCGTTTGGTATACACGAAGACTTCTAAGTCTATCCACGTGCAACTACGACTGCGGAAGTCTCCAGAGATGGTAATCTTTATGCTTATGTGCACCATTTTGCCGATGCAATATGTAATTCAGTTTAGTTCTGTCAACCTAAAGGTTCCCAACCTGTGGTCCGCGTACCCCTGGGGATACGCGACGGACCATTTGAGGGTACGGAAACAAGAAAACATAAGGGATTAGAAAAGTTAGAGAATTTTCTTTCTCCAAGTGAATATTTGCTATTTCATTAATTTGATTATTGCGAAGTGTAATTTTTAGCTATCATGCCAAATAATAACGATACTGGTTTCATTTGCTTTGGCGTTGAACTAATACTACTTTAAAAATGGAATAAAATGCAAAAAATCAAAAGTTCAACAAGTGTTATTATTTCGAGTCATTTCATTTTAAAATTAACTTGATCTAAACTTAAAATTACGGATAAAAACTTCTTTTCATAGACGGATGGATGGGAGGGGGGGGGGGGTTGAAATGGATATAATAGCAGGGGTATGCGAAAACAAAAAGAATAATCAAGGGGTACGCGAGGGAAAAATTGTTCGGAACCCCTGAATTAACCCCTTGCGGTAAAATGACGAGTCTAGCTCGTCATTGGTTTTTCATGCCATACAACTCAATGATGAGCTACATTCTTTATGTGACTAAAATTACTTTTGAATATGATTATGATTTATTTAGTTTCAAATGTCTTGTGTGATGAGTCCCCTTTTATTACTTTTGTAAATATCACGGATCATTATCGCATATTGTTTGCCTTTAGAACTACTAGGTACAAGTCACAGCCAAGTTTTGTTAGTCATATTATATAGTATTTTTGATATTCCATAATTGAATTATAACTCTGTCCAAATCGAAATTATTTTTATTTAGCAATATGTATGGATTATAAAATGAAACTTTTTTAAATAAAAATTAAATGATTATTTCATGCACACTTTTTCTTGATTAACCCTTTTAGGGCCCTTTTTTTCTTGTAGTAGTATAATAAAATAATTTTGGGATTCAAATTAATTTCAGAAAGAAATTCTTTTAGCTTATTGGACGATATTAATTTTTTGTTAATTAATTAAATTAATTAATAATTAATTATCAAATCAAGACACTTCGTTGTGGTTTGAGGTAAGAAACAGGAAATCTAGGTTTTTGTTTCATTGACAAGTTTGGCGAGAACTTACGCCAATCTTAAAAATTGCATTTAAAAATTGACGAATTTGGCGAGAACGTACGCCAATCTTAAGAATTTTATTTAAAAATTGACGAATTTGGTGGGAAGTATAATTCCCACTGCCTGAGAAAGGGCTAAATCGTACTGTAAGAGGTTAAGATTAGCATACCGTTTTGAAGCTACACGAAGGCTATTTTGGGATACACAGCGAACCGTGGCTAGATGACAAGGATGACATTTGAGACGCCACGGCCCTCTCCAAACTTCACTGCTTCATCAAAGTGCTGAAATACATGATAGTTTCACTTCACAAGATGGCAACATTAGACAACACAGGATCGCACCGAAGATTATTTGGCTCGGAAACAGTTAAGTTCATTGAGTGGCCACCCCGATCGCCGAACATGAATCCAATGAAGCATATTTCGCATGCTCTAAGGAGATATTTTCCTGCTCTCAGCGATCTCTGTCAGACCCTTGTCACGTTTACAACAGCTTGGCAAGAATAGTGGATCTCTCTGCTTACTGATTTCGCAAATGCAAAATCGATAGCATTAAGGGAATAAGGAATTAAGGGATAGCATTAAGCACACGGACAAAGTATCGTGGACGATTTCCGTGTACACTAGGGTAGTGCCACTTGCCAAAAGTTTCTCGCCACGTGACGCACTGAGACAACCGGTCGTACAGGATTTCGGTATCGTGGTAGGCAAACTACGTCACCGTCAAAGTCATACCCGATTGGTTTGAATTTTGGCTGCAGACAATTTTCCGTCACTACCATGCATATTTTTAAGCCGGTTGAATGCAGTCCAAGATTTCCATTATGTTGTCTGACCGGTCACGTGCTACAAACTTATTTGGCGAGTGACATAGTGTCCACGGAAACCGTCCCCGATACGCTTCCATTCAACCGGTTCGGTTGCCGTAATGACATCAGGCACGGAGACATGGGGCGGCGTTCTGTCCGCATGATATGCCCCATGTACATTCAACCGGTTTAGTTTCCGTAACGGCATCAGGCACGGGGACAAGGAGCGGCGTTTTATCCGTGTGATATATCCCATGTACATTCAACCGGTTTAGTTGCCGTAATGGTATCAGGCACGGGGACAAGGAGCGGCGTTCTATCCGTGTGATATATCCCATGTACATTCAACCGGTTTAGTTGCCGCAATTGCATGAGGTACGGGGACATGAGGCGTCGTTCTGTCCGTGTGATATACCCTTTAAGCATCCTTGTAAATATTTTATTGCTGCTGGGAGTGATTACACTTCATATTAAGCAAAATTTTCCTATATCAAACAGGCACTTTAATTTCATATGTGTGTTAATTTCTAAAATAAAACATCTCTCTAGAAATTTATTTACCTGTTACTTCTATTTTTATTATGTGTCGTGTATTTATCACTTGTTTCATTAAAATCAACGTATAGCTTTTTAAGTTACTTTTATTATTATTCAGTAACTTGCAGAAACCAGTATATCCACTTTTTCAGTTTCCTTTTATTAATCTTCCTCAACTTTTCTGACAATCCCAAGACATGTCTTTCTGAGATCATGTTTCCCAGGGGATTATGGGATCTATTTCCCACAAACTTTCTTTTTCGCTTCGACCACATAATACTTCAAAAGGAGATTTAAGATTGCTCCCGGAGCTTTCGAGATGACCTTCCTGTTTTCTCTTCGGCATTCCGTGGGATCAGATATTGCATAACAGGGAAAAATAAATAGAGAAAATAACATTTCTGAAACAATAAAAGATATAGGATGTCAAAAAAAGCGGTCAAAAATATGTTTCCATCCAATGATTTGAACTGAGGATAATTTAAAATATTTAAGAAATAACGTATTAAGGTATCCGACTGTGTTCGGAGACATTCTTTTGAAAAATAACTTATATATATATTTTAATGCTATTTTTCAACTGTATATGTTTTAAAACTATGAGAATATTGTAAAATTAAGCTTTCAAAATAATATTTTTTTTTAAAAACTGAGAAAGTTGAAGAAAAATGACTAAAATATTTGCTTTACGCTAACAGCCATAGACAAAGTCATATTTTAAATATACATAAATCCTTGTAGGAGTACATTTTTATGACAGTTATCTGTGTTATACTCTAAAATCTTTCTTGTACTTCAAAATAGTTTTGAGATATAGCTGAACATAGTTACTAAACTGGTAATTTTTCATAAAAAAAAATGCTTTTCATTTATATTTAAGCACTTAAAAATGATACTTGATTGTAAAATTGACCTTCGTTTTTAGAGGAAAACATCAAGCATATTACAGAAAACAATCTCAGAAAATTTCATATCAATACTTGAATAACTTTTTGAGAAATCATTGTTACGGTCGACAGTTTTCCTCAAAAATATCATTTCTCAGAAAACGCATTTAAAGTTTTTTTATGCAACTTAAAATAATGCTTACAGATCGGTAATAAAACAGTTGTAACTCCGTTTGTAATTCACGTAGTGTAAAAAGTGAGACAGTTTTAGAAAGCTTATTAAACAGGCTACGAAATTAAGTCATAAAAATGTTTTTGATAATTTCATCAAAAACGACGATTTTAAACCAGTCGGATACCTTAAACGCAATGTAACACTCACAAAAAAATAAATAGAAAATAATCGTTTCTGTTCTTGGAATTGAATTCCGCATTATTCTATTTTCATGTGATTCTAAATCTTCAGAAAGCTAATTCTGTTTAGTTGTGAGAAACAAGAAACACTTTTAAATATTTATGAGATGTTAATTAGTTTTTATATGTGTGCTTATAAGTGACTATATCTCAGAGGAAAAATTTATAAAAATGCCAAAAAAATCCCGTAAAAACACAAGATGGTAGTATATTCTGGAAGCTAGAAGAGTGAGTTTCCAACGATGGTATCAATCTCATCATCTAACCATTACTATTATAATAGCCCAGATCTGTCTCTCACTGATCCGGAAACGCTCTGACGTCACCAACAATAAAATTCTCCTCATAGCACTGCGAGCCGTTAAACAGCATTGTTTCATTGTTTGAGCACCTAAATTTCATTAATTTTAAACTTAAAAAGATTAATTGTCGTTCTAATTTCAAATTTAATAGCTCTAAAATAGTGAAATAAAATTTGCTATCGATTGATATAAAATGTATCTCGCTATGGTCAATAGTTCCCGAGAAATTTTGAATTATATTAATCCTATATTTCAAATTAATTTCCGTTTTATAATAGAAGGTAGTTAATCACGTCAGTGGTATATCATGCGGGTGATATAGTTTGGACGCCACGATGCATCTGATTATTAACTGCAATCGTTATATATTATTTTATATATTATTTTTGATAATATTTTTGGTAACGTTTGACAAGCAGATAACTGCTTTGTTTTGATTAGACATCTGAAGTACAAGGAACGTTGTTAAACAACGAAAAATACTTCACACTGAATTGTTGTTTACCAAGTGGTTTTTTGCATAAAGAAATATGTAAATAAAAAAATTATTTTCTGTCATAAAACGCATGTTTTTTTATTTGTTTTTAATTAATGTTAAACATTTTTCTCGCATGTATATCTATTTAAACACGTCAAAATTGACGGGAAATTTCTCGAATGAAGAGGCTATTTGCACCCGTCGTACCATGACGGGTGATTTTCTAGTTGTTAAGAATTTCTATTTAGACAGTAAGTAACTTGAAAACGGGGACTTATCCAACAATTCATTCAATTAATCTACTATTTTTAACAAAAACGCACATTTTCAAAGACATAAGGTACGGCTAGGTTATACCTAACTCAAGAGATAGGAAAAAAAGGGAACAAATCCAAATAATAGTCATATACATTCGCTGTTGCATAAAGATCTAAACAATTAATGATTTTAAGGATGTTAATAATGAGATTGCAAATTATTAAAAATAAAATCATACTTTCAATTGATTTTAGATAACAGCTCAAACAATATAAAAAAATTAATTTTCGACTTGGCTAATTCTCTTCTAAAACACTGGGTAAATTATATATTGAGTTTTTGTATGAGTATCGTATGTTAATTGTTGGTGAAGTCAAAGTCTTTTGTAAATATTGCATATTTTTACGCCTTTATGATTATAAAAATCTAATAATGAAACGTATTTTTTAGGGGTTTCTATTTCATAAAGTATCGGTAGCTAACTGTTAGTTTCGGAGATTAAGGACCCAGAGTCCACGCGCGCCGTCTAAATCTATTCATTCCTGGTGTGTATGTCATAAAGACGCTTTTTATAGAATAAAATGCAAATGAGAACAAACTGAATTTCTTTAACATTATTAAAGAATATTTAAGCTTGACAGTAAGTACACCCTCTTTCCAACATATAAGGGAAGCACAATAAGTCATGTTCTTGCAACGCTATAGCTCGTTAGGTATAAGAAACTAGTTTCCTGGTTAAAAGACAACAACGCATGCTATCAAATAAGATTGATCAGAAAGTACCCCATAAGAGACTAAGCAGTTGATGAAGTGCATAAAAGGAATAATAGATGTGAAGTAATTCAAAACTAGCGGTTAAGTCTGAGATTTGTTCGAAAAGGAATCCTAAACTGCTGTTTTTGAATTTAAATTATCAAGTGCAACTGCTGACTCTATATTAAAGGTTTTCATATACCAATAATTGATAAGTAATAATGGGCTGAATGAAACTGAAAGTGATACAGAAATTATATTTGCTCCTTAAATTTGCACTCATGTCCATAAATTCAGGCTTTGGGCGTATGGAGGGTGTTCAATTAATATTTTTCATCTTGAGATAATTAACAAGAACAATTAATTATTAGAAGGTTTTTATCTTTCATCAAAGAATAAAAAATACGGACGACATTTGGAAAAGGAAACTTAAAACATTTTATTTACAAATCCGAATTAATAGTTTTAAGAACGCTCGTGCATCAATGCACGGAAGGGGAAAACTGCAATGCGACAATATATATGTGAAAAAATATAAGTTGTTAATTAATTTTTATAAAATCAAAATTTA
The DNA here is from genome assembly GCA_013235015.1 of Araneus ventricosus. Lineage (NCBI taxonomy): Eukaryota > Metazoa > Arthropoda > Arachnida > Araneae > Araneidae > Araneus > Araneus ventricosus. The sequence goes on along the minus strand of BGPR01003149.1, from coordinate 4,859 downwards.
TTTACAGGATTTTAGTCATCGTCATCAACGAGATTATCAGGCTTGGAGTCGGTCACTACAAGGCTATTTGAGAATCTCAGGAAAAAAAGAGAGCTTTAGAGCAAAAATCTCTAATGGAAAAGAACCACACATATCTTAGAGGAATAACATGCCTGTGTTTCTAGCTGATAAAAGTCAGTAGAATGCGCAGAAAGTAACCTCATAAGAGATTGAGCAGTTGTTGGAGTGCATAAAAGGAACAATCGATGCGGTGTAGTGTAATTCAAAAGTAGCATATAAAGTCTAAGTTTATCATAGACAAGTATCTATGACTAAGATAGCCGACATGGACGATTTATTGAGTTTCAGAATAATTAGTAGGTTAGAATGTGAATGGGCGCAGATGGAAGTGTCCCAGGATCTGATAATCGTACAGAGTGTCATATATAGGTTATGACAACGGTTCCAAGAAGATGGAAACGTAAGAAGGTGCTTCAGTACAGGCAGTACTTGGGTTACAACATTACAAGACAACCGCATTTGACAATAACTGGCAAAAGAGACAGGAAAAAGTACTGCTGCAGACATGTCCCGACAGTTGTTGGCATCGGCGGGCTCCACAATTTCAAGGCAAACACCTTACAGACGGTTAGGAGAATAAGGCCTACATGCCTAGAGGCCTCTCGTATGTAGTCCACTCACTGCAGCTTACGGCCGGGACGGTTAGCCTAGCGCAAAAAACTTGTTAACTGAACTCCAGAACAGTAGGCCTGTGGGTAGTTTCCTATCAAATCCAGGTTTCCCCTGTATTCTTTTCTTTACCTGGACCTTTTGTTTTGCAGAAAAATTTTGTTCCTTTTAGATGACTCTTTTCGTCTTTATTATAATTTAGATTTTAACTTTTGCTCATAGCTCTCGCCAAACGTTTGACGCAGGATGACCAGGTCTGGACTTTGTGCCATCAAACTCCAACTAATCAGTCAATTAATCAACTTTGCATCCTGAATCACGTTATATATTCATACGAAGAGCACTAGAAAACTGTTACTACCAAGAAAATATCACTGAACTTCACCGTCATAGTGGTGTTGGACTGTTGGTTTGGAATAGCATTATCCTTGGTTCTCGAACATATTTCCATGTCCAACGCGGAGTCTAGAGTTATCGGGATATTTTTGAGCAGCAACTTACTTGTCTGTTCACGTATCCAATGGCACAATTTTGTCTTTATGGATGACACACACTTCCTCACCGTGCAACTATCGGGAACGAATGCCTTGGAGAAGAAGATATCACACGTTCAGAGTTACGGTTTCCTCTTCTGTTTTGAGCCTGATTCTGAATATGTAGGACACGATCAGGCAACGTGTTGCAGCACGTCATCCACCCTCCTGGTTTATTACAGAACTTCGGATAGCTCTGATTCGAGAGTGGGACGGCCTACCTCAAAAACAGATAAAGAATTTAGCTCTTAGCATGGCCACACTTTGTATTAACTGTCAAATAGCACACAGCAATCATAAAGTCTATTAATCTTCATAAAAACTATAAGGTGTTAGATTTTCTAGACGAGAAATGAGTTCTCTCTTTGCTCCAAGGTGCATTTCCATTATTTTATTGAGTAGCGTAATACAAGTCCCACGTTTTTTGTTCTTATCTTCTTTCAATTAAATAAGCTTTATGCTTATATCAATTATTTATATACTTTCTATTTAATTCATACAAACAGTAACTAGCCATACTTTATGGATATGAGTGCAATTACAGTAAAACATTGGATATCGAACTGCTTCTGAAATCGTAAATCCAAAATGCATGTATTGTAGTGCGCGGAAAAAATCGCGAAAGCGAGACTTTTTGGCAACTATATCCCCACTGTTTTCTTTAAGCCTCCCCAAGACGGTCAGTGATTCATTTTAGAATGCTAAAGTTAAAATTTATGGATATTTATAATGTTAATTACTAAATCGTTTACCTGCGCATTGCTCCCGAACTCGCCCCGGTGCGAATGATGGAAGGTAAACTTTAATAAAGAACATAGGTTAGCTTTAATAAAGAACATAGGTTCGCTTTAATAAAGAGCATAGGTTAGCTTTAATAAAGAGCATAGGTTAGCTTTAATAAAGAACATAAGTGTAGCCTACAAGGAAAGTTCTGAATTCGTCTTACACTCAAAACATTTCAGAATTCCATACTGTAATTAGATACAAAATAGTAATAGATGTTCATGGCTTAACTGAAAATTTGCTATCCGAAATTTCTTCTTCCGCCTTTGTACGCTTAACCGGGATTGTACTGTATTACTATTGTTAAAATTTGAGTCAACTACTGGTACAACTTACTTTAGAATATTTATACTGCATCACTTATAGCTTTCAGTCAATAGTTATTTATGTTTCAGCAAAAGTCGCGGATTATTAAATTTTAAATAATGATATTTTAAACTCGGTCTTTAATATAATGATATTTACAATCTTCTATAATAAAAAAAGTTTGATATCAACAGCAACTTTTTATTGCGGAATAGAATAAAAATGACCACGCAATATTTTCCAATTTCTGTGAAAAATTCTATGTATTTTCGTCTGAGTAAAAGTAATTGTTTTAAAATATAGAGACCACTGAAATTCTCTACAGACAAAAGGGACAAAAAGTTGCCGACAT
>BGPR01003148.1:133073-147813 GCA_013235015.1 Araneus ventricosus | reverse complement strand
AGAAAAACGCCCCTTAAAACACTTTTATAGTCAAAAACCAGTTTCGATTGCTTACTCGCTAAGAAACTGACAACGGAATCGGAATTCGTTCGACTATTCCGTTCTTCTAAGGAGCGGTTTTTAATTTCTATTTCCGACACTAGGGGTATCCGAAAAATCATTGGTTAATAATCATCACGTGACGATTTGGCGCCTTTCCTTATCTGTGGGCCGATAAGATTGGCAGACATTTTTTTTTATTTTAGCCGGCTTGCTTCATATCAGTGGGAGCACTAAAATGAATCGTATTAAAGAATATTAATACTTGTTATTTACATTAATCAGGGAGATTCACAGTATGGGGATAGGAAATTGCAGACTACCATAACAAGACTTATTAGCGGACATACTCGACCACTTTCATATGTACAGGAACAAAAGGTTTTTCCTGTGTGCTTCAAGTGCAATAAACACCAATGTACTCCAGACCATCTGCTCTCATGTATGGAGCTGGAGAAGAGGAACCTGTTTGAAAGTCCTGCCCCGGTTCGTGATTTTCTGTGGGCGAGCGGACTTTTGGACTTGGTCTATCTGAGGACTTGAACAAGTGGAATAAGAAACAACAACAGATTCACAGTATGGTGAGTTACATTTTCAAATTCTAAAATTGCTCTTTAATTTCATAGTCGGGAATCTGTCCAGATATTTTTTATATGACTGATATTATATTTATGCACATTCTGCAAAAACTTCGTTAAATAACCTAATTCCATTCTGAACATATCCCTGATATATGTTCCTAATTGAATGCAAATTTCAAAATTCTTGAGACATTAAAAATAATTTAGGGGATATCTTCATCCTGAATACATTGCTTTATGACACTTTAATTTTAGAAAATTATATATCATTAAAGATTATCCATCAGAAAGTTCAGGAAGAAATTTAATATAATGAAAATTAATTTCATCCACTATCATATTAATCACACTTATTTTTATTTTTAATTTAAGGTGTATGTAAATTTGGTTTAAGCTGTGAATGCATGTTTTAAATGTGTTTTAATGTTTAAGTTGATTGTAGCAGTAATAGATAAAAGAATTTTAAAGTAAAAACTTGTGTCCCCCAATTTAAAAAATTAAACTGATAGTGAAATGAAATGTATAGTGTTTATTAATTCTTCATTATTTTAATATTTTGGACATTGTTTAATAATTATGAAGTGTCTACAGTTTCCATAAATATATTTTTATTTATGTGCTTATTTTATTTGGGAGAAAAAATTGCAGAATTTAATTTGCCTGTCCACAAAATGCTTGTGTTTGTCAGACTATTCTAATGACAGTTTAGTTATCTAAATTATATATAATACATATAATAGAATTAAAATTATATCTATGTAGATTTACTTTCCATTGATATTAAAATTCTATGTTTTAAAAAGTTTTGTCTCCTATTGATGTACCAGTTACCTAACTGATCAAGTCATTTATAAGCATAAAACTAGTTTTATTATTATTAATTGTGCATTAGGATGAGTGTTTTTAGTTTAATTTTTACACTATTAGAATATGGGGTTGGAGCAGTAGATTATTTTGGGTACAATTACCTTTTTCCATTTCTCTCGCTTCTTCATACTTCCCTATATGAATGTACTCTACATATTGAACTCGGTGCTGTAGGGTAAATATCTTTTTATCTTTTAAGAAATTTGATTTTTTAAAATTTTTGATTTTAGGTTATGCCTTTTGATCACCGACATCTATAAAATACCTGGATATCCTCTTCTCAAATACCAAAAAGTTGTGGCAGATAGATTCTCTGAAGAAGTAGATGGTAAGACTGAATAAATAAAATTGCTTTTTTTTATTGTAGAATAGTAATGAATTTGCTTTAGAAAGTTACATAATACATAACTTCTTTACTAAATATCATGGTTTTTTCATAGAAATATAGCTGTGTCTGTGTGAACTAATTAAAAATTATCATATGTTTAGGAAAATCCATCTATTTAATATAGCTGCAAATGCTTTGCAATTTATACTAAAAAATTACACACAATTTTTTATGAATAATTTTATTTCTCTCATTCATAAAGAGTTAACTTTTGCTTTAGTTTAAAACTTTACATGCCATTGCTTGGTTACTAACTAAAGAATCTTACTGTAGCTTTTATATAACAGTTATTTTTAATTACATTTGGAAGATTACTAATTGAGATCATATTTCATAGTTTAATTGCTATGCCTTTGCTTTTGTCTAAGGTTTACAGAGGTCCTATGATATAGGGTAGATGTTCCAGCTTTGGCCACCTTAAGAGAAAATTTGAAATGGAAATTTCACAGTGGATGTCTGTTTACAGCATTTTAAATCATACTTATACCATTCTTTAGCAAATTCTATTGGCTTTCTGCTACTTATAAAATTTTTCGGAAGACTATTTTAGATTCAGAGTTGTGAATTTTTAAATAAATTAACCCAATTTGCACCAGTTTTGGCCACACTAATATTATATTTGTAACAGACATTTTAATGAATTTTAAGTAAAAAATAAATCATTTTTATGCAATATATTTTGCTAAAATATGAAACAAGTAATGGGGACAGGAATAAACTTAGATTGCAAAAGCATAGATTTTTTTAAACTTCAAAACTACTACTTCAAAACAAAAAGTTATATATTGTATAAAAATTTGCAAATATGTGTCCGAAACAAATGGATGTGTGTCTCATGTTAAAAATAATAACAATTATAATAGAATGGTATGGGGAGTATGTTACAAAACCCAATTCCATAATTTTTTCAAAAAGTTCGTTCAAAACCCTTTTTTACTGTTCTGTATGTAAGAATAATTTAACCACTAGTTTGTTAAAGACATTTACATCAAATTTTTAACTTTAATTGTTTACATGGAAAGAAAACTAATTATTAAAAAAATCTGTTTGAGCGATGTCCTTCATTATGTTGCAGAAATTTTTCGTTAATTAAATAATTTATTTTGCAGGTTTCAGGGGATCAAAGGCTTCATTATGCAATCCAGGAAACTACTAGTGTGTTAAAAAAATACTACTAACTTATATGTGTACTAGTCAGGAATGGTTGTATATGAAAACCTATCTGATTAGAAATAGAGAAATGTTATATTCAATTGTAAGTGAGAATTTTAAGTGTGATATATTTATATGAATTTTACCAAAATATAACTGTAGGTATTTTATATAGAAGCATCAGTTTTATTTGTAAATAATTGAAGATTGTGCTTTTGAAAAGAGTCTAAAATGCACATTTGCCATGTAATAAAAATGAAAAAGAAAAAATGAGCTTTTATTATTGAAAAATTTGTTTTTGCATGAGTATAGCAGGAAGAAATTTACACAGGAAATGGCTATCTTTTATAATTTATTTGATTAACAAATGAGTTTTTTTTGTGGGGGTAACTTTTATGTGTTTATTTGCGATTTTGTTCATTGTAAATAACTGAATTTGTTTTCGGTTTCGAATTTGTTATATATTTAAATAATTTGGTAAAGAAACATTCACCGAGTCCGCCAGCCACAACCACTCGACCGATTTCGACAATTTTTTTTCATTTGAAATGTTATGACGTATATGTCATCAAGGGTCGCCTGCCCCCATCCACCCCCATTTTCAAACAAAATCAAAAAAACTATTTCCCACTGTACATTCCCTATGGGAAAAAACATTTGGACAGTTCTCCAGCAACAACCACTCGACAGATTTCAATAATTTTTTTAATTGAAAGGTTATGACATCTAGATATGTCATCATGGGTCGCCTGCCCCCCCTCCCATTTTTGAACAAAATAGAAAAAACACTTCTCCAAAATATATTCTCTATGGAGTGCAACTGAAATTTGTATAATAGGTAGGAATAATTCCATATAGAAAATCGCACCTTATTGGTTCACAAATAGTGGAATTTTAATTAATTTTAATTTTACCAAAATGGAAAATCGTATGCAAATATTAGGAATCAGTTTTTTATGTGTGCAATGTATTTAAATAAACAACATTGTAAGTTTTTCATTTTTTAAAGGTAATTTTCTAATGATTTGTGCAATTGAGTATAAATTTAGTAGTTAAAAATTCAGACACTTTGTTAATTTTAGGTATAAAATTTGCAGATAAATATGTGTAATATTTTTTGCTTGAGGTGTGTAATCAAGAGAAGTTTTAAGTAACATCTTTTTTACTTATTTATGTTTTATCAGTATTTAAAACTGCCTTTACACCAATAACATTTATACACTCTAGTTGGTTACATTTTGCTTCCATGTAAATATAGTATTATAATTTAATTGTAACACATTTATATTCTTTTTCTTCAAATTTATTTTAAGCTTTTAACCCATGTGCAGTTCCGATTATCTCAATTGGTTATTTATCATAATAAGTTTTTATTCTGTAATTTATCATCAGTTCGATTCTTTTTCAATAAGCATTTTTCAGATTTTTCATCTTGGTTGTTATTGTAGGAAGTGTAATACTTGGTTGTACTACAGTGAATTTATGTAAAAATGTATTTTTATGTTGTAATAAAAGTATAAAAATACTGTGCTGAATTTTTTCAAATTTCTGAATATTTAACTAATGTATTAAGGACATTTTCTCTTTCAGTTATGTTTTTTTTATTTTTTTTTCATCAAGATATTATTACAGGGGGTGACAGAACCGGGATATCAGGGAAAATTAAGTTATTTGTTACTTGAGTTATTATCTATAAATTAGTATCTTATGTGTAGAATTATTTGTAATAATAAATGGAATAAAAAAACATTCATTTATAAAAGCATAAGTTTTTGATTAGAGTAATTAATTTCTTATGATTTATTAAAGAATAAAGATTTGAAGTAATATTTTGGCAGTTTCTCTTCTTTAAATCTTTGCAAAAATATATATTATTAGGTACGTATAATTATACTATTTTTGTATTTATGCTCCAACATTTTATTCGGGTACACATGCGAAGAGCACTAATTAGTTATTGAAGTTTTAAGCAAAGATCATAATAACCTTTACTGTTAATATAATTTAACTTGTGTTGCAAAGAGTAGTTTTAATGTTTCTTAGAATTAGCGTTTAGAGCGAAATCAATAAAACCATTTCCAGAAAAAGAGCGTTTTTCTTTTAAACGCTCTGAATGAAGTTACAAATTAATCAAAAAGGATCGAAATGAGTAAAGAAAATATGTCCAAAAAAGAGCGTTTTTTCATAAACGCTCCCTTTTACATTAAAAATTAATCAACAAAGAGCGAAATCATTGCTTAAAATATTGCTGAAAAAGGAGCATTTCTTTTAACACGCTCCTTTTAATATTAAAAACTGATGGAAAAGGAGCGAAATCGTTCAATACAAAAAGGAGCGAAATTCGCTTCGAATATTTCGCTCCGCGGAAGGATTGTAAAACGCTCCGAAAGGACGATGCACTTTCAAGTACGGAAAGGAGCGAATTTCTCTCGTTTGGTTTAAGCGTGTATATATTGAATTTTCATCTTAGGCCCAAAATGAGTAAATTTCACAAATTTCAGAATTTTATAATGAATAATAAATTTTTGGACTGAAAGAGTTAATGTGTTAGACATCTTGCAGGAGAAAAAAGGACGTGTCACGAGAGCTTAAGTTCATGCGATATGCCAACAGATATTAGATACCCTGTGCAATGATATTTGTCATGTGACGGTGTCGTCAGGCGTATTGGTTCCTGTTTAGAATATATTTTATTATAAACTTTTAACCTCATTATATTTTAGAAACCTTCTATGAACATAAAAAACGAGATCTTTAGAAAGAAAAGAAAATGCCATTTACAGATAGAAATATGTGAAATATTCTGAAACACTTTGACATAGGTTCACGATATCAACTTTTAGAAGGTAAAAAAAAAAAAAATTCTGTAAGCATGTGAAGAAGTTAAAAATATGACTTATGTGTATGAACAGAAGAAAACAAATTCCAGTTTAAACATTAACATTAATTCTAAGAGTAATAGCCGAAAAAAAATTAACAATCTGAAATTCAGGGTGTCCGAGAATTGTTGGACACATTTCCAAAATTATTAATAATAATAATAATAATAACTAATAATGTGTCAGCTAAGGTTTTTTTAAATGGGAGTGCATTTTAAAAAGTTTTTTTGTTCAGAGAGGTAAGACGCAGTTTCGGTGGTCTAGGGGGTCGTAAATTACGGGAAATCAAAAATTGTTTTAGAGCCATTATCTCCGAAAATATTAAAAATCAAAAAATAAAATCATGTATTTGTACGGCATTATAAGCTCTTTAATTTGTTAATTCACATGTACTGTGAAAACTGAAGAGTTTTCGAGATATTCAAGAAAAAAAAAAGAAACCAGAAAACGCTCATCGCGCGCGCGCGGCTTCTGCTAATAGGTAGCCATTGCAAATGGAAATCCGGTGACTGACACTGAACAATCTAATTAGATGACCCCTTCTCTGCATAGTTAAGAGATAGCTATTTTTCTTCCAGTTTTAATATTTTTGCGGTTAATGGCTCTAAAACAATTTTTGATTTCCAGTAATTGACGATTTCGTGGTACGTGAAATCAAAGTTGTTAATGGCGGAAACAAGAAAAGAATGAGAGATTAAAAAAGTTAGAGAATTTTGTTTCTCCAAACGAAAACTTGCTATTTAATAATTATACCACTTGATTAATTTATTATTACGGTGTAATTTTTAGCTATCTTGTAAGTTAAAACGAAATAATTGCAATACTGGTTTCATTTGCTTTGGCGTTGAATTACTATTATTGTAAAAATAAAATAATCGGTTAAACCAAAAATAAGTTCGGCAAACGTAATTAATTCGAGTTATTTTACTTTTCAACTAACCTTAACTTTATTTATAAAAACTTCTTGGCATAGACGGATGGTTGGGGAAGGGGGATTTGGAGGTGATAGTAGTGGATATGCGAACGCAAAAATAATAATCAAGGGGCACGCTAGAGAAACAAAGGTGGGAACACCTGCCCTACACCACCGAAACGGCTTCTTACTTATCTAAAAAAAAACTTCTGAAAAAAAAACTTCTTAAAATGCGCTCTTATTTATAAAAAAAACCACATAGATGAAACATTATTATTTTTTTTATTAATTTTTAAACTGTGTCCAAAAATTCTCGGACACCCTGTAGATATCTCTAAGAAGTACCAACACAGAAAATGGCAAGCCCACTTTAATCTGCATAATCAAAATTCTTACTGACTTCTTCACGAAAACGAAACCTTCTTTTTTATTCACCGTGCATCAATTATGTCATTGTTTTTAGAATGGAAATGTAGAGCGGAAAAAAAATGCAAATGTCTCTTCTGCTTGAGTAAACGCTAATTCCAAAAAAGAAACTCATTTTTACTGTTTATTTAATGGCGTCTGTTGGTTGCTCAAATTTATCAATTTAAACGCGATATTAGGCGTGAACTTGATAATTACAGAACCATTACATTAATCACTAGAACTCACATTTTTTCAAATCAAGATTTGCAGAAACTAGATCATGAGCTTCGGTATAAATAGAGAAACAACAGCATTTCGATATCAGAGTTTGATAAAAAGCATTTACATCAGTTTCACTAAACTGAAGAGGAAACAAGGCAAATTTCAAAATGGTAACGGTATTTTTGAATGTATGATTTTAAAATGATAAAACAAAAAAATTCGTTGACTTTTAACAAACTCTCATTTTTCTTTTTTTTGCATTGAAGGAAGACAGAATGAAAATACATTGTAATACAGTATTTATCCATTGAGAATTTTCAGATTTCAAGTCAGCGTTTTAAATAGTAGTATAAGTAACCAATTTAGTAACAACGCAAATGTAAATGTAAAATTCCTCTTCCCGACAATTCCTGATGCTGTGAATATCATTAAATACCATCGTTCTTTATTAGTTTCCAAATGTAACTCTCTGTAAAATGTTTTTTTGTTATCATAATGTAGTTCAATGTTTAAATGATTGTGTGTTTTATATAAATGTAAGTAAATGATATTTTAATAATAAAAAATAAGCAAAATAACTGATAAATTTAGAATGGAAGATTTGAGTCCCTTATTTATTTAAAAAATAAAAATTAAAGTCAGAATTAGCGATAGCTGTTATTCGAAAACGCTTAAAATAACGAAGGAGGGATTAAAAAATGATCATTTCTGATTTAAAATACGGAAATAATAATCCCCAACGCACCACTGTTAATTAGATACTTTTTGAAAATAAGAATACCCCATATGATTGATACAGAAGTAACAAAAAAATAAAGATTTTAATCTTTTTCAAATCCAATTATTGTCTTTTGCTCTTTCCAGAAAATTAATATATTTTCTTGCAAAGTTAAGAAATAAGGAACAGCTATAAATTATTGTCATATTCTCTTTCAAAAGTGTTGTTTAATGAATATAAGAAAATGATGGATTATGTTTCACGTTTCCAGAGATTCTCAGTAATTTTGTTTGTTGCTCTCTGCCTTGTGCTGTTATGCACGTATGCCACATGCCAGTCCTCTGACGGTCTAGAAGCCCGTCATCACCATCACCACGGGCATCACCATGGCCATCACCACGGACACCACCATGGTCATCACCATCATCATGGCCACCACCACCATCATGGCCACCACCACCATCATGGCCACCATCATCACCATGGACACCATCATGGGCATCATCATCACCACGGACACCATCATGGACATCATCATGGGCATCACCATTAAAAATCAATAACGTAGAGGGATATCTTTTATTGCCTCTATTTATAATTTCCCCGATTTTATATGTGATTTTGTTTCACCTTGTTTTGAGAATAACACAAAATTAATGAATAAAATACTTTTATAGAAATGAAAGCCAGTTCTTTCTAATTATCATATATTTAGTTCATAACTGTATCTACAAATTAACATGTAAGGTATGTAACTTTAATCATATTGGTCAGACTTCTAATACAATTAATATTCGATTTAATCAAATTTGATGTGATACAAAGAACTTTAATAGAAGTAAAAATTTAAACAAAATAGAGATTGGGCATTTGAATTCTCATGGCTTCGAAAATATAGAAATTAGTATTGTGAAAATAGTACCTAATATAAAAAATCGATTATGGTGGGAAAAGTACTTTATGCATTATTATAATACAATTCATCCTTATTGACTTAATATTATTTTCTTCAATAAAAATGCAATGCAACTAATCAAAAATAATAGTTCACTGTATATTTATAGAGAACCTAATAAAGTAATATATAGACACTGGAAGAATAAAACAGTTAAGAGAAAAAGAGAAATCAGAAGTTTTTCAAAAATAAAAGAAGATCTTTCTGAATTGAGCTTAAACTTTGACAATGATTTTAATATTAAAAATATTAAGCGATATATGCTTGGACTGAATGAAAAGGAAGTTAAAGGTATTAGAGAATTATTTGATAACAATTTACCATATACTCATGGTTGGGATATTAGACATATTTACAAATTTATCTTTATAAAATTAAAATTGTCTAGAGTCAATAATAAAATTAAGGACATAGAGTATTGTCGATTTTTATTTATGAAATAAAACCTTTGATAATTGCAACTTTTCAGATATTTTGGATAAATATGTTGTTCATTTTCCTATTAAGAATATAAAAATCAAACGAGCTTTTAAATATAATAAGCTACTTGGAAGATTGATATATAACTACAATAAAATTAAGGAAAGTAGTAATATTGACAACTGCATATGTAATGAATACATCAATTTTATAGATAAAAAGCATGGACATGTAATTACAGGTGACTTAAATATAGTAAATAATAGTATATTAAGAGAACTAATGAAAAAGGGAACAAGGCATAGACTGATTATATCCAATAGTAATCGGAGTATTAAAACACAATTAAAAAATATAGAGAAATTTATATTGAAAATGGCAATAAAATATAGTATGCCTCTAGAAGCTTTTGAGAAGTATAAACATAAAATTTTGAATGATTTGTATAGACACAACTTCAAAACATATGATGAAACTAGATACTAGGATATAAAAACAGATAGAAGATCTGCAGAAATAATTTGTTATAGTTTATGTTGGCAAAGTACCTAACACAATTATGCTATCATTTTTAAGTATTATTATTGTAAAGTGCTTAAAGAACATATTCTAAATAATGAGGCATATATTGAAACTAATTTTAGTAGAAAAGAAATAGATAATAGAATTAAAGCTTTTCATAAAAAATTAAATGCGAGAAAGTGAACTATCCCCATATTTTTCTTACACCAAAATTTCATAAAAATCCTATAAAATTTAGAGGCGTAACGAATGGAAACTATAGTTATATAAAGAAAAAAGGTAAAATTTTACAAAAATATCTGCAAGAGATTATAAATCAATTAAAAGTACAAAATAATAAAGTAATTATTAATAATAGCTATGAACCTTTAAAGAGTATTAAAGATATTAATGTTTATGGTGTGCATACTTTTGATTTTCAAGATTTATTCAATAGTATAGATATTAAAGATACGATAAAAATTTTATTGCAAATTCATGAAGATTTTAGCATAAATAAAATGACTAATATTAAAAAATATAAAACATTAATAGAAGTTATATTAAAAGAAAATTATATGAGCTTTGACAATAAATTATAGCAACAAATTAAAGGACTTCCACACGGTGGACCGGCAAGTAATGCTCTAGCTAATTTATATTTACACTATTATGAAGAAGAAAATATTTCCAATATTTCTTATATCATGTATAGGTATATTGATAATTTTTTAATATGTTCAACAATAGCAGACTACACACCACATATTGACTTTTATCCAGAGTATTTGATATTACTAAAAACTAATAAAGGTTTTTCTTTGCAGATTTTCTAGATCTTGAAATTAAAATAGTTGATAATAAATTAAGCACTGAGATTTATGATAAAAGAAACACTTTTCAGTTCAATATAAACAAGCTACCTTTTTGGAATAGCAACATCAGTCGTCAAATTTATAGAAATATCGTCTTAAATTATATTCATAGAAGCACTATTTTAGCCACAGACAAATATAAACAGCAGTCATGCATTGGTATGAGATATGGATATCCTATAAATTTCATGTATGCTTATGTTAATAAGAAATATTTAACACCATTAAATTAATAATCTTTTAGATTTATTTTTGATGTGATCGTATATAATGGCATTCACAAAGATATTAGTATTTCACTACATAGGTAGATATCGCCACTATATTAAAAATAAGATTGCATCATACATTCATTTTTATTTTTATGTACATTTCCAAAATAATATATAATATTATGAAAGGTTAAATTTAAATTTATAGTTAATTTTTTAAGGATGTTTATTATAGTATTAATAGCCTAATTTAGAAATAATATTTTCACTTTAAATGCGGAACTGTGTTTAGAATGGCGCTCAAGTCATAACAATAATTATGACTATTGAATTGGTATGCTTTAAGTTATATACTTTCTCGTTTCTAATCTTGAAAGATTTTGGAGATTTATTCCCCTACTTTTTTGTTTTACCAATAATTGGCTTTCGCAGAGTGTTGGTGCCACAAATCTAGATTAATGCGACAAATCGGTTCCCAAGACAGATTGGCATTTGATTGTTGGAATTCCAATTTTGGGTTGTCTTTTTCATAGTAGTAATGGTATATAATCAAACTATCTTTTGTATTCCATTTGTATGATTACTGATAGGGTAAATTTATTTTATTTCATTTTTTATATTAATATATGTATATTAGGGTGTCCCAAGATACAAGGGAAATTTTTTTTTGCAAAATCGAATACGCATACCTTCTATTTTTTTCTATTTCACCTCAGTAACATAAATAAAAAGTATTATTGCAATAAGATAACGGTAACCCGTGCCGACTTTAGGTCAAACTTGAACGTGAAATCTTGTACGGGGAATACATACTATGGACAGATTGTGAAATGTATGTTTCTTGGTACATAAGACACTAATTTATTCAAAGCAGATATTTATTACCATATTACAGTAAAAGAAACATTACTGTACATATTTTCGTTTTAATGTTTTTTTTTTAAATCAGGATAGATCTTCATGTGCTCTTTTATGCAACGTAACAAAAATTGTTTTTGTTCCTCCTCAACCGTTATTATACCATGAAAGTCCTGCATCATATTTCCGCTCTTTCAGCTGTATCATTCACTGCCCTAAGCACTGAGACCGTGTTTTTAACGTCTAGAAATGTAGCGTTATTCGCCCATGAAAAGGGACTCTCGTTGAGAAAACTATTATCAATTTTGAGTCTAGAAAACAATAACTGTCTTTTGACTCACATGAAATCAATGATACTTTTCTCTGAAAAAAAATAAAATAACAGGTAACAATTGCGTGATATAAATAAATAACTAAATAAACAGCTACAAAATCAATGTATCAAACTCACCATACAATGAACCACAAAGTTCTTCCTTCGATGGAATGTATCTTTTCCCATGGGTGAAGAAATTTTCTCTATGTAAATTTGATATCATTTTTAATTTTGTTTCTTCGTCCACATCATCATCAAAAAGTGCTAAGACTGCTATTTCGTCAGTCAAATACCATAAATGCTGGCTAAATTTCTGTAAAGCATCTTTCTAGATACTTTCATTCACATTTTCATAAGCTTTCAAAGATTTCAAAAAGCGCAAATCTTTGTAGGGTGCTTTAACTGCCAAAATGAATTGAAGCCATGGTTTAACGCACAGATTGTCACTATAAACAAGCAGACGTCTAACAGTACTCCCTTATCCTTGGTGTTTAATTTCAGCTGAGAACTAAATAACAATAGTTTTAGGGAGTCAATCGCTTGGGCCATCCATCTAGCTTGGTGCATGGCACACGGAAGTCTGATTTTAAATTTTTTTCTGCATCTCCACCTAAAAATACGATAGAAAGTTCGATCAACTCTCGATAGTCATCTCTGACCATAACATTTTTAAGTTCAGAGCGGTAAAAGTCAAACAAATTTTCAAGTTCGGGTACGGTTCGGAACAATTCCATTGTTTCTCTATAGCACTGTATTTTAGTGAGCTCTATGTTTTTCCAATTATCGTTGAGCTTTTTAAAGAGTGGAATATCGGGGCTTGTTATCACTTGTTTATTTTTCACTTCGAATACGGCCTTTAATACCAGTTCATGATGATGGCAAGCGAAAAACAGCATTTCCCTGTAAAATGTTTGCTCGAGAAGCGCACAAGCACCGTTAAAACGACCTGTATTCGAAGCCGTAGTATCACAACTGAGAATTTGGACTTTGTCTTCGAGATTCCAATCTAAGATCGCCTTCCAAAAAGCCTGCGCCTGTTCTTTGCCTGTAGAATTATCCAGTCTCGGCACAGCAGTGAGTTGTTCTTTAAGTCCATATGAAGTAACTATAGGCAAACGTTCTTCTTTCGATTTTCGAGCACTCAAAGCAGGCAACAATTTGCCATCCGAATGTAAGGTCACTACATCAGGTACCTTGTTTTGAAAATCAATTTTTATATTTTCTGCGCGTTCCTTCCTTTTTTCCGTTCGGATTCTTTGAATTGAAGACTTACTTATAGGATATTCGACAAATTTATAACCAAGTGCATCAATAGTAGTTTCAAGAATAAACATAGAATCTCGCATATTTAACTGGCACCTGTCTAATGCAACAACTAACTTTGGGGTAATAAAATCTTTCCTCATTACTGATTTACTTGTCCCAGGTTCTGAGCTTTCGATCAGTGTTGGGAAATCTTCTGAATCCATATTTTTACTAGAATTTGAAGAGGAATCTTCTTGCAATGGTCCGTAAGATTCCGAGGATGTTGAAGCGGAAACATATTTGATTCGCCGATTTTCTTCTCTGACAGCTCGAAGTCGCGCCCTTTCCTCTTTGTCGGTCAGTTTTTTATCCACTCCACCCAAATGACCGGGTCGGCCAGGCTCTCTTTGGTGCTGCAAGGACATCCTATCTTCCTCTATTTTCATTAGCTGAAGTGCATAAGCGTGTGCAATGTCGAACAAATTGTCTAAATCACTTACAAATTCTTGTTGTCGCCTCTTTAATACGTCTTGCAATTTCTTTGCATTTTTTTGTAAGTCTCTCCAAACTTGATGCACGTTAACAAGTTTCCTCATACAATTTGGCAACGATTTGGTAGGCATGCATGCCTTTTATCAAAAGATAATACATTCGCGAATAGCCAGATTTGCACATTCATGAACAGTTAAATTCACTTCTCGAATATTGTTAACAAAACTGAGAGAACTTGTCCATTAGAGAAAAGTTTTGAACCCGTTATTTGATGTTTTATGTCCCCTATTAAAAATATCACTTTTTTAGAACTACGCAATTCCACTGCCATGTTCTGTTCACTGACTAAAAATTATACAAACACTTACTACTACCTACCACAACACTTTACCATTTGCAGCTTTGCAACAGACATGTGCCAGGCTGATACATGCCAACGTTCGCTGTCTTAAGTACACAAGTACTGATTGACACGTTTAGATGCAAGTCGGCACGGGTTGCTGTGGTTCAAATTACATGAAACTTTATATATAATTGTTTTGACATAAAAGGAAAAAAAATAAGAGGGTATGTGAAAAAAACAAACGACTTTCATTTTTTTGGGACACCCTAATGTATATATTGAGAATATAACATGTTTTGATTATTTGAAATATTTAACTATATATATATATATATATATATATATATATATATATA
>BGPR01003148.1:90696-132973 GCA_013235015.1 Araneus ventricosus | reverse complement strand
TATATATATATATAATATAAATACAAATATAACTAGTAAATAATCATACAGAAATAAAGTAAACAAGAATTAAAATATATATATATATATATATATATATATGAAAACAAACCAGAAACAAAAGACAAAAATTCAAAAACATACAAGAAACAAAGGACAAGAAAAGAAAAAAAATTAATAAATTGAAAAAAATCATGGCGAGCCTCTCTTCAGGAAGGGAAGCCCGTCTATGATAATAATAAGTACCTTTTTCTCCTAACGACATAAGAAAACCGTAAAAATTTTGTCGCTACCCCCTCAAGAAGCACAGGACAATTAAAAATGGAAAAATTCTGGAATAAAAAAAATACAATGAAGATGATTTTAAAAAATCGAAAGCAAAAAAAACTGAATACATAAGACCTAGAATAAAAATAATACACTAATATTCGCAAAACAATAAAAGAGAAAAAAGGAAAAAGCCAGGAATGACCACACGAGACTGTAAGTAGCACGAGGAAATGCCACCAAACCAGTTATAATGTTGCCAAACCGAGGAAGAAAAGGAGAAAAAGGCCTTGCCTATAGCCCCTAATTCACTGCATGAGATATCGTCACACAAAGTTTTCGGGAATACCATTTTTTAAAAGTTGATCAAATAAAAGTTTTGATTGTCTCGATTTTTAATTTTCATTTGAACATATAGATTGAATACGAGAAAATTGAGTGAGAATTGTGTTTCTATAAATCTTAATAGAAATATTAGAAGACAAATAGGAAAGACGGTTGACTCTAAAATTAAAATCCTTTATTTTGTCATATATATCGATACAAAAGATATTAACAACATGTTTGATATACAGATATAAAAAATCCACTTCAAACTGATTACTGTTTGTTTGTTTCAGAAGCAAGGCTGAAGGACAAATCTTTTGCCACGTATTATTAAAAGTTCCATGATCAAAAACAATAAGATCATCTACATATCTGAAAGCCTGAGGATGAAAAAGTAAATAATTCTTTTAAAAATAATGAAGGAAACGGTTAGCTGTAATAGAAGAAAAAGAATATCCTTGTGGAATACCATGAGATTGGAGAAAAATGATTTCCCCATTGTAAATAAAATTATTAAATATGCAAAAGTTACATAATTTATCCCAACACTCAATATATATATATATATATATATATATATATATATATATTAACAAAAGAAAAAAACCACGTCATAAATGAAAACCAAAAAAGGGAACAGATCGCCAACGTCCAGGACGCGTCATCAGCGAGGGAAATCCCGAACGGGCGTATATATCAATGAACCCAGCTAAAAAAAATCTGCAGAAAATCTGCAGAAATTTTTTTTGAAGATTTCTTAAAGATTTCTGCAGATTTTTTTTGAAGAAAGAAAAAATCTGCACTTTTTCTTCAATTTAATCTGCAGAAAATTTTCTTATTATATTTTTCTCTAAATATTCTGCAGATTTTTTGAAGACAGAAAAAAATCTGCATTTTTTCTTCAATTAAATCTGCAGAAAATCTGGAAAAAATATTTATTTTATTTTTTTCTTTAAATATCCTGTAGATTTTTTTAAGACTTTGCATTTTGTCTTCAATTCAATTTGAGTTATTTAGCAGATTTTCCCAAAATCATTAAACTTGACCAATATCTGTTGATTTTTTGAAGATTTAACTGCAATTTCGTAATATCTGCATTTCTCTAAATACATATTTTGAACCATATTCTCTAATATTGCAGCTTTATATTCCAAAGGATATAAAACAAAATTAGAAAATAATTATCATTATTGTTTAATTCTACAGCAGACAGGAGTTTCAAAAAATTTTTCCAATCGAAAATTGTCTTAGGCATTGCATTTTTTTAAATATGCCACTGAAAAAATAAATTCTAAAATTATCTTTAAAATAAATATTTGAGGTTTTACCATTTTAAACTTTTCCCCATAATTTAATTAATTTCCAATTATTTGTCCAACCGTCTTTCTGACTAGATTCTGACCTTGGTTGGTTTTACGCCACTAGATGGCGCCACGAGACGAGAGCTACAATGACGCTACAACTCAAATAGATTAATTTATCTTCTTCTTGGGCATGCCTTTGCAGCGTAGTGGTTAGAGCTTGTGCCCGCCAAGTAGAAGGAAGCGAGTTCGAATCCCGTACACCGTACATGTAAGTTGAATCACAAATTAGATTAATGAAATTAATAATTGCATTAGTTGAAAGTAATAATTAAACCTAAAATGTATCGGAACATTTTTTTCAGATATTCTACATTTTTTCTGCAGAAAATCTGAAGGTATTTGGAACATAGTTTTCTTCAGATTTTCTGCAGAAAAAAATGCAGAAAATCTGAAGAAAACATGTTCCAAATACCTTCAGATTTTCTGCAGATTTTTTTTAGCTGGGAATTCGGTGTTTTCTAATCACAAACTCTAGCAAAAATGCTAAAAAGAGAGTTTGTTTCCCCGGAACACCGAACAAAAACCATAATTTGAAATAAGGAAACAAAGCTAAGAGATAAGAGTCCAATTGAAAAAGTAGAAATAGAAATAATAAAAATAATAAAAAGATCAGGTCCATTTGAAATAAAGCATATAAAACCCAACTTCAAAACCAACAAAGCAAAACAAGAATGAAGAAAGAAGTGTCAAAACTCACCCAGTAGTCCACTAGAGAAGGGACAAAGGAAACAGACGCAAACGCACGCGGCACAAAACATCGTTTAAAAGTGCTGACGTGAACACGGCTGAGGTGGTTGACAGTTAACGGTTAACGTCGTGAGTGGAGGAAATAATTTACTAGGAGTGGGAAGTGAAGAGTCTTAGAAGCCTCTACTGTCCGTGAAGTCCCAGGCACATTTTACGAGTATTAGAAAGTAAACAATAGACAATTAACCCAAATGAGACCGACTGTAAAAAACAAAAGATCAGAGGCAAATAGAATAAAGGCAAAAATAGCAAAGATTTTTTTTGGTTTTTTTTCCTACAGAACGCTGTGGAATAAGGGTAAATAAAGAGAAACGGGAATTTTATTGGAGTTCAGATTGTTTTTGAAAAGTTCAATTTGTTTTTTCTTTGATTCTGAATTATTACAAATATTTTTAATCCTTAGTAATTGATGTAATATTGTGTTTTTATAGATCTTAAAAGAGATATTAGAATTCCAAAAATTAAACCAATTAACATTAAATTTAAATTCATTTCTTTTGTCGTAAATGCTTAATTTTAATTCGTTATGACTGTCAATATCAAGATCAAGAAAAATAGCTTTAATATAGTTATCGTTAGATTTTGTTAATTTTAGTTCCTCAGGATAAATATCCCTACTAACTGAAGAGAAATCTTTAAAATTAAAAACCAGGATCTCATCTATAAATCTAAAAGCTGAATGTAGACTTAAAGCAGTATCTTTCTCGTAAAAATGAAGAAAAAGATTTGCAATTAAAGAGGAAAAACAAGACCCCTGTGGAATTCCTTTAATCTGTAAGAAAATATTTTCGCCATTCGAAAAGAAATTATTGAAGACGCATAAATTAATTATGTCTAGCCAATACGCTTCTGTGCATTCTAACAAGTTTTTTAAGTCATAATAATAATGCATTAAAACATCTTTTAATTTATTAAGTGGGATGCTAGTAAACAAGTCCTGAAAGTCATAAATCTCTATGTGAGTAATTTCATTGCTCTTTGTAAAGTCAATCACTTTAGTTTTTTGATTTTTTCTTTTATTGTTTTTAAGGAATAGTAACTGTTATTTTTATAGTAATTATAGAAATTCTTATTGATAAAGTCTTTTAATTTGAAATAAAAACGCCATTTCCAGTCCATGAAGAAACAAAGAGGAATATCGAAATTGTTTGAAATTTTTAAACAAAAACAATCAATATTTTTAAGAAGGCTTTTTAAAATTTGTTCTCTTTTTATTCTAAAAATGGGACGAAATCTAGTGCCTTTTTCTAAAAGTGTTCGTGATTCAATATCTTTTATAGCAATAGCATTTGTTTCTGTTCTTGTTTCTGTTTATATATATATATATATATATATATATATCATATTGAACTTTTATCTTAGGCCCAAAATGAGTAAATTTCAGAATTTTGGAATGAATAATAAATTTTTGGTCTGAAAGAGTTAATGTGTTAAACATCTTCCAGGAGAAAAAAAAGGACGAATCTTGAGAGCGTAAGCTCGTGTGATATGCCAACAGGTATTAGATACCCTGTGCAATGATATTTGTCATTTGACGGTGTCGTCAGGCGAATTCATTCCTGTTTTGAATATATTTTATCATACACTTTTAACCTCATTATATTTTAGAAACCTTTTATGAACATAAAAGACGAGATCTTTAGAAAGAAAAGAAAATACCATATTCAGATGGAAATATGTGAAATACTCATAAACACTTTGACATATGTTCACGATATTAACTTTTAGAAGGTATAAAATAATTTCTGTAATCATGTGAAGAAGTTAAAAATATGACTTATATGTATAAACAGTAGAAAAAAATTTCAGATAAAATATTAAAATTATTTCTAAGAGTAATAGCTGAAAATAATTAACAATCTGAAATTCAGGGTCTCCGAGAATTGTTGGACACATTTCAAAAATTATTATTATTATTAATAATAATAACTAATAATGTTTCAACTACATTTTTTAAAAATGAGAGTGCATTTTAAAAGTTTTTTTCCAGATAGGTAAGATTCCGTGTCTGCTGTCTAGGGGGTCGTAAATTACTGGAAATCAAAAATTGTTTTAGAGCCATTATCTTCAAAAATACTAAAACTGGAAAAAAAAATAAAACCATGTATTTGTTGGGAATTTTACGCTCTTTAATTCGTTAATTCACATGTAGTGTGAGAACTGAAGAGTTTTCGAGATATTCGAGAAAAACTAAAAAAAGAAACCGGAAAACGCCCAACAGCTTCTGCAAATAGGTAGACATTGCGAATGGAAATCTGTCACTTGTGACTGACACTGAACAATCTAATTAGATGACCCCTTCTCTGCTATAGTTAAGAGATAGTTATTTTTCTACTAGTTTTATTATTTTCGCAGATAATGGCTCTAAAATAATTTTCGATTTCCAATAATTTACGACCCCCTAGACCACAGGTTCCCAACGTGTGGTACGCGTACCCCTAAGGGTACGCTAAGAACCATTTGTGGGTTCGAGGAATCAAAGTTGCTAATGGCAGAAACAAGAAAAGAATGAGGGTTTAAAAAAAGTTAGAGAATTTTGTTTCTCCAAATGAAAACTTGCTATTTAATAATTATACCACTTGAATAATTGATTATTACAAAGTGTAATTTTTAGCCATCTTTAAAAGTTAAAACGAAATAATTACAACACTGGTTTCATTAGCTTTGGCGTTGAACTAATACTATTGTAAAAATGGAATAATCGGTTAAATCAAAAATAAGTTCTGCAAACGTAACTAATTCGAGTTATTTGACTTTTAAGTTAACCTTAACGTTATTGATAAAACTTCTTTGCATTGACGGATGGTTGGGGGAGGGGGAGTTCGATATGATAGTAGGGGATATGCGAAAACAAAAATAATAAGCAAGGGGCCCGCGAGAGAAAAACATTTTGGAACCCCAGCCCTAGACCACGGAAACGGCTTCTTATTTATTTGAAGGACAAAAAAAAACTTTTTAAAATGCGCTCTCATTTATAAAAAAAACCATAGTTGAAATAATATTATTTTTTTTATTAATTTTTAAACTCTGTCCAACAATTCTCAGATACCCTGTAGACATGTCTAAGAAGTACCAACACAGAAAATGGCAAGACCACTTTAATCTGCATAATCAAAATTCTTACTGGCCTCTTCACAAAAACGAAACCTTCTTTTTTATTCACCGTGTATCAATTATGTCATTGTTTTCAAAATGGAAACGTAAAGCGTAAAAAAATGCAAATGTCTATTCTGCTTGAGTAAACACTAATTCGAATAAAGAAACTCATTTTTACTGTTTATTTAATGATGTCTGTTGGTTGCTCAAATTTATCAATTTAAACGCGATATTTGGCATGATCTTGATAATTACAGAACCATTACATTAATCACTGCAACTCACATTTTTTTCAAATCAAGATTTGCGTAAACTAGATCACAAGCTTCAGTATAAATAGAGACACAACAGCCTTTCGATATCAAAGTTTGCTAACAAGTATTTGCATCAGTTTCAGTAAACTGAAGAGGAAATCAGGCAACTTTCAAAATGGTAACGGTATTTTTTGAAATAATATTCTATTCAATAAAAAATGGCAAGTCTGATTTTAAAATGGAAATACAAAAAATTTAGTTCAATTTTAACAAAGTCTCCCTTTTCTAAAAGTTTTTTTTTTGCTTTGAAAGAAGAGAGAATGAAAATACATTGTAATACAGTATTTTTCCATTGAGTATGTTTAGATTTTAAGTCGGCATTTTAAATAGTAGTGAAAGTAACCAATTTAGTAACAAAGCAAAACTTAAATGTCAAATTCCTTACCGACAATTTCTTATACAGTGAATATCATTAAATACCACCGTTTTTTATTCTTTTCAAAATGTAACTCTCTGTAAAATATTTTTTTGTTATCATAATGCAGTTCAATGCTTAACTGATTGTGTGTTTTATATAAATGCAAATAAATGATATTTTAATAAAAAAAATAAGCAAAACAACTGATAAATTTAGAATGGAAGATTAGAATCTATTTATTGATTTAAGAAATAAGAATTTAAATTAGAATAAGAAATAACTATTATTATCGCTTAAATAAATAATAAATAAATAAATAATTAATTAAATTTCTCTTTCGGTATTATACTTAAAACAATTATAATACCGAAAGAGGGATTAAAAATGATCATTTATAATTTAAATACGGAAACAATAATCCCCAAAACATCACTGTTAATTAGGTACACATAGAAAATAAGAATAACGCATACAATTGATACAGAAGTAACAGAAAAAAATAAAGATTTTAATCTTTTTCGAATCCAATAATTGTCTTTTGCTCTTTTCTGAAAATTAAAATATTTTCTTGCAAAGTTAAGAAATAAGGAACAGCTATAAATTATTGTCATATTCTCTTTCGAAAGTATTGTTTAATGAATAAAAGAAAATGATGGATTATGTTTCACGTTTTCAGAGACTCTCAGTAATTTTATTTGTCGCTCTCTGCCTTGTGCTATTATGCACGTACGCCACATGCCAGTCTTCTGACGATCTAGAAGCCCGTCATCACCATCATCACGGGCATCACCATGGCCATCACCATCACCACGGACACCACCATGGTCATCACCATCATCATGGCCACCACCACCATCATGGTCACCATCATCACCATGGACACCATCATGGGCATCATCATCACCACGGACACCACCATGGACATCATCATGGGCATCATCATCACCACGGACACCACCATGGACACCATCATGGGCATCACCATTAAAAATCAATAATACAGAGGGATCAATTTTATTGCCTCTATTCATAATTTTCCCGATATGACATGTGATTTTTTTATCATCTTGTTTTGAGAATAAAACATAATTAATGAATAAAACACTTTTATAGAAATAAAGGCTAGTTCTTTCTAATTATCATATATTCAGTGTAGATATACTTTAAAAATCATCTTTTACTAAGCAAATCGTTTTCATATACATCTTCAATTATATTTATTTTTTCAAACGATCGTGTGATGATCTCGAACATGCCGTTCTTACAATAGAAATAAAAGTTAACGACTTCAGTGTCCTTTCAAAAATTTAAATTTTGGAACCTTGAGTAGTTTGTAACTTTTTAATCTGATATAACTCTGCTTAAGTAAAATTAGCACGTGAAATCTTCACGATTTTTTCGTTTCTTTGAGATTCTTTTCTTGATATTAAAATCAACGATTTAACTATAAGCTGTACTGTTTTTTTGTTTAAATACAAGTCCTGTAAATATAAATAGAATAGAGTAAGAAACGAAGTAAAAATACTTAAATAATTTGAAACAAAATTTGAGCATTCATAACATGTAATATGTATTCCATTCTCATCATGTATTAAAATTCTTTGACGAAAATCTTTCCTTCTTCAAGCCAAAAATGTAATTAATAATTTTATTAGTCCATTATTAAATTACTCAAGATGAACTCAGAAAAGGGGAAATTGGTATTGATGCAAATATGAATCACTGTACTATACTTCGGTAATTTTTTATTCTGATCCATTTACGAAATTTCAGTCTCTAGTAGTGCGCCTGTCTATTCTTAACTATAGGGATTTTGTAGCTCATTCGTTACATTTTTATATTTCATTCTAATACCGAAAACTTGCAAGAATTTGTTCATTCCCAAATTAGTACTTAACTTTATTCGGATCGTCAGTATTCTGAGAGAACAAATCTTTTGTCATGATGGCCAACAATATTTAGTCACAGGAGTGTAATAATTCTTCTTCCTGAAAAGCTACATTACTGACAAATTCATCATTACACCCTTGTGAACGAGCTCCATTCCGACTGACAGGCCATAAGTCGAATTTAAATTTTTTCAGCAATATTTTCATTCAAACGGGTTAGAATAGTTGCACATAAAACACAAAAACTCATTATATTTATGCATAATAGTTGTGCACAATGCGAAAAATATATAATATGTTCTCAGGCGCAGTGACGGCTCGTCAGCTCAGAAACAAGCAGTTCTGCAAAAGTTTTATAGACCTAAGTTATAGGAAATTTTTTGCTGATTATTTTGGTACATAATGATGATACAGTAAAAATTGATGGTTTTTGAGTTATAAGCAAAAAACTGAAGAAAAATGTTTTTTTGGCTGTAACTAAAATTCCAACAAGAATTACTGGTGGCAATCCTCAGAATCGAAATCAGCACCCGAAAAAACCCGAAAGAAGCAAAAAAAAAAAAAAGAAAAACGACTGAACTACTGAGAAAAAGCGAAACAGAGCGAAATGAGAACTGAAAAATTGCAGCTCAAATGAATGCAATTTCAAGCGGAGAAAGGGTTGCTTTTCTCCCGTTTCGCGTTGCTCTTTGCGTTAATATCAGATCCGTAGGAGAGGCAAAACTTGATGCAGCTCTGGTCTATATCTCTCTTAATTCTTGGTTGATTTTCCGTCTTCTTTTTACATTTTTTATTACTTTTTTGACATTTTCGTTGATAACTGAATTCTCAAAGTGGAATAGTTAGTCAATTAGAATAAAAACGAAAATACAACCTTTTAAAATAATTTCAGGGGGTACTGCAGCTATGGAGCTCTTAGTGACGAACCGCCACTTCTCAGGCGGTATATAATATATAATGTGAGTCATAAATCTCCATACACAAATGGTGAAAGTGGTTACTAATTTCTTTTCCGTTTTGAGGAAGATGAACCAATTGAAGAGACATGCATAATTATAAAATAGAGAGATGCATATATATAAAAATGCATTAAAGGAGGAAGAACGAATTGGCATTATTCTGTTGGCTGGAGAGGGGTACCACCTGTCATGTAGCGCGTACTTTCAATGCAACTCCCAGAACTCAGATAATCCATGATACCGTGGCAAAACTTATCAATAAATTTAAAAGGGCAGGTTCCGTCGCAGATGCAAGCAGATTTGGAAGACCAAAGACGGCAACAGATGAATGCAGGTCAAGACAGGTGCTAGCGGCGATGGCCAGGAGCCCGATAAAAGGATCCGTCGTCTCTCTGCTCAAATGGGAATCAGCCAAAGCAGTGTCATGCGCATTTTGCGGGCAAGCGGCACCTATACAAGCAACAAGTGCCGATGACCAGGAGCCCGATAAAAAAGATCCGTCGTCTATCTGCTCACATGGGAATAAGCCAAAGCAGTGACATGCGCATTTTACGGGCAAGCGGCAGCTATACAAGCAACAAGTGCCGATGGCCAGGAGCCCGATAAAAAGGATCCGTCGTCTCTCTGCTCAAAGGGGAATAAGCGAAAGCAGTGTCATGCGCATTTTGCGGGTAAGTGGCACCTATACAAGCAACAGTGGCACCCATGCAAGCTGTAGATGTTGCAACATCTGACAGAGGACGGTCCTGACCGTACGGTAGAGTTCACCGAACATACACGAGAATGTTCCATGTTTTGGTAAATCCATCTTGGCAAATTTTTATGTCAGTGGTGAAGTGAGCAAACAAAATGTCAGGTACTGGATGGATAGCAATCCACATTGGATGTCGGACAGTAAGAGTCAAGGTGCGGTGCGGGATTTTGCGGTGTCAGGATTGTTGGTTAGAACAACTGCCATTGTGCCTAGATGTAAAAGGGAGACAGGTGGAACATATCTTGTAACTGTATAATGCCATTTGTACGAAGAAAATAAACATTAGGCACCGCCTTTCGTATTTGTATAGAGACTTATAACTCACTCTGTATATGCTGCTCATAATATGTACTATTGCAGGCGGTATAGATGATGTACCTGCAAAATATTTTTCTCTGCGAACTGCCAGGTATAACAAATGTACGACGATTAGATATTACTCTCTCCGTGTAAGTAATCCGTGCCTCCTACAATCACCCAGAAAAAAGTATTAATTACCTGTCCTATTCAATCACTTCTTGTATGATGAGAATGTTGATTATTAAATTGGTGGAAGGCCAGAGTCATATTAGCAGAAGAATGCGCCATGGTCGAATAACAAAATTTTGAAAAGTGTTGTTGGGAAAAACTTTAAGAATAGGTCAGGCAAACATAATCAAGTCATTATTACTAGGATATGGGATCGCAAACAGAAATATCGACTGCTACAGGGAACTTTTTGCCAGTGAATAAGTAAAAGAAACGGACACACCGCATAAAGCGTACAATGCAGGTTTAATGGAAGGCAAATTTACAATAGCACATCAACATAGCTACACGAACATGAGTAACGTGTATAGCTTCGGACGACAAGTCCTTTGAACACTTACTTCAAGGTCTCCAAACGTTTGGTATTGATATCGCGTCCTACTTGCCATTGTATCAGTCTTGCTGCTTACGACTTGCAATGGTGTTATTTATACGCCTGTGTTGTTGTGCTATTGTAATTTGTATACCATTAAACCTGTATTGTTCACTTTGTTTGGTGTATCCTTTTCTTTTACTAAATTCACTTTCAGAGCTTCCTGTAGCGGTCGACCCTAATACTTAGACAGAGAGTACGAAATATTGTAGCTTCTACCCCTAATTTTTTAGATATGCGTGCTTTTGCCGGAAACCTAACTATATTAAGTAAGAGATTCATATAGTTTTCCGGTAGACGATTCATGATTAGCTGAGCTGGCCAGACAATCAGGAATCTTTCTAATCTTTAAATGCACTTAATCATCATGACTGATCACCATGATGATCAATATGCATCAGAAGAAAAATATAACGCATTCCCGAAATTATCATTAGCAAAAATTATAATTATTTATAAAATTTTTTCACGAATATTATATCGTCGTTTCATTTCCAGATAAATATGGAGTATATGTAATCAGTGATGTAAAATACCCAGGTATTTATTTTTAAGGGTAAATACCCAGGGTATTTACCTGGGCATTTATTTTTCAATTAACTCTATTCAGATAAAATACAGGCACTGCTGTGAAATATGATTTCTCTATATAATATAAATATGCAAAAAATATACATTGAGCGTTAGGTAAGATAAAAAAAAGAAATCTAGTTTCATGAACCTTTTAATTATATAAAGGATAAAAAAATAAAAAAGAAAAAACAGAAACGCAATACTGTATCATAGTTGTTTGCGTGGCTTAAATGTCAATCTTTTTTAATAGAATGAGTAAGGGAATAATAATGTAATTGTTGCTTTTTTAAAATGAGAGTTATTTTAACTAAATGAAGAAAATAAAATAATGAGTTTGGTTTAAAATGATAAACAGCTTATAATAGAAACTTAAATGATATATACAATTGTTTATCATTCTTTTTGGATTAATTACTCAAAGTACCAGACATCGCTGATGAAAAGTTAGCAGATGTTTCAGTTCTAACAGTTTTTAAAAGAGAATTATTCTGAAAATAATATTCATTCATATTACATTCAACAAAGTTAAGTAATCTTTATAACAACATTTCAGCAACAAGAAATTTGAATTCTTTTGTTGCTGAAACTGTTGTATTATTTGACGATATATTAGATACACGCACTCACACAAAGTTTCCTGGTTAGATGGGATTCATCTGGATCATAAACAACAATACTTAAATGTTCTTGAAACTCTAAATTTGATGTAGTTGTCATGGTAGGAATTTGATTAAAAGAAAATTCATCATTTATTTTATCCCTTTCAAAAGCTTCTTTAATCCAATAGAACTTTTGAAATATTTTTTTTGTGTTTCTCCATTTTGCTTATATTGGCATGTTTGTACTCAACATTACAGTACTTACATTGGATATTTTTATACTTTCTTAACATTGAAAGCTCCAAGCAGGTAACTTTTTACTTTTAACGTAAAATATCTATACTTATAAAAGGCAATGTTTGTGTGCGTGTGTGTGTGTTTGTCTGCGATGTCCAGACGAATCTATCGGACTTACAGCCATGAAATTTGGTACACAGGTAGTCGTAATGGTGACTGAATGCACCTCGAAGCCGAAATTTTAAATTTTAATCTAGAAATGTTTTTATTTAATGTTTTGCGTTGTTTTGGTTGATTTTTCGCACTAATTTCTCAATAGAATGGTTTCGAATGAATGTACGACAAAAATAGATAGACCATTGGAAAGAGCACGCGATTAACGTTTTAATGAAGTTAGTTTTGAATTTCTAACGTAATTTACTGAATTTTGAGAATTTTTTAAAAAATAGTCAGTTTCACCATCTAAATGTTAGTTTTGTTTTTAAATTTGTTGCATCCGACTTTCTAATAACAGTATTATTTTCAATTTTTTCAGCTTATAACTAGAACGGTTCTGTCGGATTTAAAACAAGAACGGTTAAAATATCTTCTTCCGTTTTTTTTAAATTAATTTTTTTCTGTGCCATTGAGAGTTATTTTTCTCGACCGAGTTCCTCGCGCGGCACTTCTTCGGAACGTTGATGCCAATTTTGATTGGCGGACGCGTGGGATACGTCATGACCTTCACCTGAATGAATTACTTCGATTATTATTTTCGGATTTGATTTATATTTTGCTTGCTGTATAATAATCATTTTCACGTTCCAATTTTGTAATATTGTTTTGGATTAACGTACTCTGTACTGTAGCGCGAAGGAAAAAAAATAAGCAGGAAAATCAAAAAATGTGTATCTTTTGTTTTGATTTTGTTTTCAAAACTTTTTCATGTCATTGTGGGCGGCTTTTTTTTCATTTTGTTAAAGTCCTGATTCCACGGGCAACGCCGTGCGCGTACTGCTAGTATAGTAATATTAATACACGTAAAGTAAACGACTATGTATTCACTAAATCAAAACAAGAATGTTTGACTTCCAGCACGGCAATGTGAATAAATTATGGATCACAAGATTCACTGGCGATGTCTATCTCTACAAAGAATAAAGGAGAATATGTTCATGTTGGTGCTCTATAGGACAAGACCACTAGGCCTAGATCAACGAAATTTGTGCAAACATACTTTGAAGCGTGAGAATGTGCACCTCGTAGAAGGGTTTTTTTTGAAATATTAATTCATTAAAATTTAAGCGACATTTTGGCAGTTTTCCTTAATAACTTCCGAAAATATTACACCATAAAAATGATTTTTACACCATCTGAAAATTTAAAAAATTATCCTTTTAATGATATCAATTAAGTTGTCATTCGATTTTTTCTCTAATTTTAATAAATTTTTAAAAATATTTTAAAGCAATAATTTTCATTGTTGCAATGAAATTCAAACTGTTTTCATTGTTAAACGAAATAATTAATTGAGTGTTTCTCTTCCATTGTTGAAAGCTAAGATAATATCCTATTGGATTTTACTTTCTTTTTTATTTGATCAATTTATCTGTGCAATCTGTAAGAGAAGCTCTCAAGATAGTAAGTATATTAGGAAATAATCCAGTTAACTGAACAATTATGGTTGCTATGTTTTAATTCATTTTATCGGCATGTTTTAAGCCAGCTAACATGCCGCTGGACCTAAAATGTGCCGCGCTATTTCGATGTTGAAATCAAGTTTGTTAAATTATAGTTCGTGTAGATTACGCACAATTAGATGTTACTTGACTCCATCAGGGACTTTCAAATAGACAAGGAACAGTACAAGTGCAAGGCTACGTAAAGAACGCGGGTTAAATCTCTATCGCAATTTGAAGTTTCACATTACTAAGGGAACTATGAATGTCAAATTATGCATAAGAGATTCTGCGGAAATTATATTCCCGGTGAAAAGATGATTGCCGAAGGCGACTAGTATAGCATAAGCGGTGCTAAAAATTATTACTCAATTGTAAGTGCCATAGCTTCAAACCGGAAAAACTAAACTATCCCCGATCCCGTTTAAGTTTTAGAATACTTTATTCTGAATCCTGTTAGCAATTGGTTTTTTTTTATAATTTAGTCAAAACTTAAAAAAAAATTGTAAACTATGTATTATGTATATAAATTTTATATGTTTGATTTTGAATTCCCATTCGCAAATACTTTTTTAAAAATATCCAGTTTTGGGGTACTTTTTTTTGCAAAATGCCCATTTTTTGAAATTTTATCTGTTTAATTTTGAATCACCATTCGCAAATACCTTTTTTGCAAAATATTCAGTTTGGAGATAGTTATAATTTTTATGTTTCATTTTGAATCACCATTCTAAAAGGCATTTTTTTGCAAAATATATAGTTAGCAGTATTTATAAATTTTATATGTTTTATTTTGAAATACCATTCACAAATACATTTTTTTGTAAAATATTCAGAGTATGGGTATTTATAAATTTAGCATTTCTTTTTGAATCACCATTCTCAAATACTTTTTTTGTAAAATACCCAGTTTTGGGTATTTGTAAATTTTAAGTTTAATTTTGAATCGTCATTCACAAATACTTTTTTTTCCTTGCAAAATATCAAGTTTTTAGGTATTTATAGAAGTTTGTATGTTTCATTGTGACTCAGCATTCGAAAAGTTTTTTTCCAGCAAAATACCCAGTTTTTGGGTATTTACCCAGGCCTTGGATGAGTACCCGGGTATATACCTAAAAAATATTTACCTACCCACTGGGTATTTACCCACCACATCACTGGATGTAATGAATAGTTAAAAGTGCACTGACTTTTATTAATTGAAAAAGTAATTAAAAAACTGCTTTTAAATCAATTTTTTAGCCAATTAAGTTAATTTTTCATTAATGTGACTGATCATGCGATTAACATTTTTGTATTTTAAATATATAAAATTTGCAGAAGCTTTTTTTCTGAAAAATGAATAGATCCATAAAATTTTAACTCGTCTCAGAAAAATTATCCTTTGAATGACATGAAAAAAAGAAAAGTATTTAAAATAAGTTTGTTTTAAATTCACATTACCATGATAGCAATGAGTTTAAATGTGTTATCTATTTAATTGATTTTTTTAAGTGCTCATCGTGTTGGAAAGGTTTACTTTAAAAACTGTTTAAACGTTATTTTTATTAAATAAAATAGCAAAAATGGATTTTCTGTTAATATTTTTACCTTGTATATTGAAACTCTGTTTCAAATGTATATATGTATTGTTACAAACACGGAAAGTCACTTCCTAGCAATGGGAGTCTTATGGTTGGGAAGAGAGTTTTACAGGGGTAAGTAGTATGAGATGACTACAACAACCACGTCTCGACCCCTGACCTTGGTGACAAATTTGGCGACTTTGGCGACGAAATATGTTATCTCAAAGGTGCTGGAATCTGCTCGATATTTCTATTAGGAGAGAAGATACGCTTGAATGTACTAGATAATTTCATGTGACGTCACGGCCTGCCGGGGCAGACTATATAAGGAGAGCGCTTGGATGACGGAGTAGTGTTGATCCATTGGGAACGACTTTAAAGTTTCGTTCGCAGTGGGAGCTAGGAAGCTGGTGAGCTGAGCGCTATTGAAAGCGCAGTTATTGTCGTTATTAGTTATTTGCTGACTGTTTGTGCTGTTAAATATCAAAGTGCTAAACTGTTATTACCTATGAATTGTTGTCTATTTGCATTGGTAATCTGTGCAAGTACTTTTGTTTCCTGTACCTGTGCTACGTGTTTTCCTGCATATTTGTAAATAAAACTTCATTCTCCATTATCCTGCGTGTTGGACTGTTTACACCATACACCCACGAAAAGACTTTTGCAACTGTATGCATTGCATTTAATTTTGTATTGATCTTATTTGCTCTCTGTATATCTAACTTCAAAATAAAATAGTTATCTATATTTTGCATTTCTGTCGTTTTCATTTTTTTTTAAATTTATAAGCTGCGTGATTTATTGCAAACAAGTCAAACAACAAAATTTACAGGTACATTCTAAGATGCCTGAAGAATAAAATGCACTGAATATAAAGAAGGGAGATGCATTAATCTTATGTAAAAAAAAAAATTCAGTACATTAAAAATGAAGATTAATTTTAACTGAATATTTATTTCTATGGTTCATTCTTCTACCTTTTACTCTTAATTTATTATTTTATTCTTTCATATATTTCATAATTTGCCTTTATAAATATTACGGTATCTAAAAATTAATATTTTCAAATTGATTACTCGATGGCACCACCTGTACGAAATTAATATTTAGTTAATTGATAATTAAGAGTTATAAAGTATTAAAATATTGTAGTGTCATCGTGAAAAAATACCTGTACAAACTTTCAGAACTCTATTGCATCAGGAAGTGAGTATAAAATCAACTACAAAATTCCCTTTTTACAAGCATGAAACAAGTCATGTTAAGTAAAAGCTTAAAAAAAGGCAGAAATCTTTAAACTGCTGAAAATGCCGATGGATTATTGAATGATGATGCAATATTGCAACGCTGTTAGCGTCTGTAATTAAATCATTCAACTTATTTTATGAAATTAGAAATCATCAAATTAATGATAACCTGAAGCTACCATATTTGACATAAACAAATTTTAAGGGTAAATGAATAGTTGTTTCCTCAGAAAACGGGTAATTCAAAAGAATAAAATTTTATTTGCGAGTACTAAATTTAGGGTTGCCTTAAATGCCAAGCAGTGATATGGGACTTCTAAGTGCTAAATAAATAAAACATGAACAAAGTGGGTAGGGAATGGTTTATTTTACTCTGATAAAAATCAATAAAGTTTAAGCAATTTAATAAGCTGAACACGTAGAATAATAAAAAAGACGCGAGGCCAATCCTTTTTAGCCCAGTCATATTTTAAAGTTTATTTTACTTTCTTAATTAAAACATTTCATTTTCTTCTTTCACATAATTATAAAATTGGGCGCAAATCATTTTTAAATTATAATGACAAATGAAAATTGCTTCAATTGTCTCCATTCACAACTAGTTTCTTTCGTCTGAGTATGGAGTTGATATTGGGGAAAATACCCTCTCCACTTTTGCCTTGTGGGCTAGAATAGCAAATACGTATTCGCATATCTTTATCAGACATGACTTTTAATCAATATACATTGTATCTGCAAAGAAACTGCATCCATTTCTCTTCCATACTCAATTTCATAGTTGCTTCGCAGTTTTACTTGGTATTATTTTTCTTTATATAATCTGTAAACTGGTAGAATAGAATCTCAGCGTTGGCAATATCGATATTTCTTAACTATGAAATGCAATAGTACGTTCTATTCCTTCCCAGTGTTTCACGCAGAGTTTAGGGAGAAACGGGACAAATAGTAACACGGGCCTGAGTAGTGAAGTGTGGTGACAGTTCCGTATATACCGGACGTATGGCAATCCTAACTATATTCTATGCCATATTTAAAATATTGTTTCTAATAGAGCAACGATAAATTGCTTAACTGCTGTAAAATCTCAAAGCTTTATTTGAAGAAAAAATGAATATAACATTTATTTTTATAGTCTAAGCAGCTATCTGGTTAAAACAACACTTTGCGTATTTTTTTTTCTTATTGCGAGAGGTTTTCCTAATGCCGTATTACTCACAGGTCAGTCATTTGCGTTAGTTTTGATTTTGTCATCATTTACATTTAAAGCTTTTTTAAAAGACTCCGTGCATTTGTGCTTGTTCGTTTTCTGCTTGGCTAAAGATCCGGCATTACATTTTTAATCGAAGGAACAAATTTGTTTATGAATGAATTTTGATCTTTCCAGTTTTTTATTTTAATTTCTAATTACGATACTTGCTTTTGCCTAACAAATTTTTCGTATATGTCCGCGATGTTGGCTACTTCCATCTATTTAGTTCGATTGAATTTTCTGCAAATTGACCATTTTTTGAAATATTCTTCGAAGAAATTGCACTTTGTAATTTTTTATCAATGTTTTTCTGTTGTAGACTGCTTCTTCTTCAATATGCCTGATTGTTTCAGATGATATCGTGTTTCATTTTTCATTCTGATCTGCTTCTAGCTGTTTTCTTTCTTTTTTAACTTAACCGTCAATAAAATAGTAATAAAAGTGAGCAGAACTTTGGTAAACTGACAAATAGTCAGAAAACATTTAAAGTGAAAATCTTGTGTTTATCTCCTTACTATGCAAGTTATATTTTGCTGTGAGAGATCAGTACTAAACATTTATTAATCGATTGCATAAAATAAAATAATGAAAAATGTATAGTTTTATTCAATCAATACAATCCTAGCAAAATAATATAATTATTTATCACGCATATTTAAATACAATCTCATTTTTATGATTATTATATGTTTTATAGAAGTATATCTTCGTTTAGCACCACTCATCCCCCCCAAATGACAGGTACCACAGGTATTGTGCAGGTTAAAGTGATAGCTAATGAGGAAAAAAAAAGGCAAACATCTAATATAGAATTCAAACTCCACAACTGAGTGCATGTAATAATTTAATTTTTTTAAACTTTCTTTAATTAGTTTAACTATACCTCATTTTTAATTACTTCTACTTCCATCGTCAGAAGCGCACTTCTACTTTCCCTTCGAGTCACGAGTCTTTCCGGGAAATCTCCCTTTTCTGAGTACTTAAACTTTCTGCTCATTGCTCTCTGCCCTTTTTGATTCCAACATGTTAGTTGACAGCAACAGCGCGTAGCTTCGCGCGTTACCTCTATAATTCTGTCATGGATATTCTTAAATTATGATTCCTTTAACTATTGAAAAGTAACCTACATTATCTTCTACGATTGAATAAAAGGAAGATTGAGTCAACTACTGTCATTTCCTTGAACCAGATGATACACACTTCACATTTATTAATGATGTTTCATGCATATATGCAAAGAGATAGCGTAACAAAACTTTTAGAAGAACAAGAGGAAAATAGTCATTCCTAAAATATACACAGAAAAATTTTTTGTATAAATTTTCGAGTACACTGAAAAATGAAATAACTGTCTCAAGTATGTCAATACTTGGAATACAAATTTCCAAATCTCAGCAATGATTTTTAACCCAGTAACAACAGTTTGGGGCGTCTCGGGCGGTCAGAGGATTTTGTCTGAAAGGTGAAGAAAGCGGGCATCGTTATAATATTTATTGCTTCGAATAATGGGAAGTAAATAGGGCCATCTACTTCACATTGTTCCGACGAGCGGGATATTCAAGTTCACACCTCATACTACCGAAAATTACGGTGTTATTACAGGTTTAAGACCCGATTTTACGCCATTAGCAAAGAGGTAAAGATGGTTATTATGAAATTTTGGACCTTCAAAAAGTTAATTTCAAATCAATATTTTTTATTGTGTATATTTATTTATCAGATTTTTAAGGAGATTACTTATTTTTTTAAATTTTTGCAAGCAATACTCATTGCAGACTAAGACATGAGACATTGTTTGATAA
Source organism: Araneus ventricosus (assembly GCA_013235015.1). NCBI lineage: Eukaryota > Metazoa > Arthropoda > Arachnida > Araneae > Araneidae > Araneus > Araneus ventricosus. The sequence goes on along the minus strand of BGPR01003148.1, from coordinate 113,067 downwards.
GTTTTTGTCGAAACTGCTGTCAAACCAAAGAAGAAAAAAGGTTTTTAACTGCTTTGAATGTGCTGAAAATGAGCAAAACTTTTTCAAAATTATTGTAAGAGGAGATGAATCGTAGTTTACGGCTATGATTCAAGGAAATCGAGCATTCAAAGAGATAGAGCGCAGTTTTCAACTTCAATTTCTCTGCCATAACTATAGGGTCGACTGCAGAAAACATATATTTTTAACCCTTCAGCACACACACCCAATTGTGGAACGTTAGAACACACGAGGGGTCATATTGACCCCAAATTGTTAGATACATACTCCTTATTTTATTGGCTATTTGAACAAAAATAAAATATGGTCAAATTATAAGAATATTTTTTCGCACAAATAACTTGTATTTAAGACACAAAATGCGATTTTTAATAATAAAAAGGAAAGTTGAACCTATCTCCTTTTCTGTAATCTTTTATTCTCTGCTGCACACCTTCGTAAACTGTCATAGCCATGCCGTTAAATTAATCTGAAACGCCAGCACATGCTCGAGTCAATTTGACCCCGACCCCTTCGTAAAATGCGAGAAACCCTATTTCACCGTTTTCTGCTGCACTTATCTTCTTTTTTAACGCTCCCACGATGGTACAGAATTGTAACGGGGTCAAGTGCTTAGAAATTCCTAGAATATCTTAACAAAAGAGAAAGGGTGGAGTCAAAAACACCCCTTGCGTGTACTGACGGAAGCAATAGAAGTCTTCTTCTTGGGAACATCACAGAAGAAATTAGTATAAGAAATCCGTTTTTTTTGAAGGCCGCAAATCATTAAATGTTTGAAAAGTATGAAATCATTTAAACTCAAACAGTCTAAAAACAGCAAATAAAAATATACCAAATAATAAAAAATTCTATAAAAAATACTACAACTTAATTTTGTGTTGGAATTAAATGTAACAAATAAACAGCAAACAGTCGGATAGGGAAAATACAGGGTGACATCTGGAAGACTGAAGGGTTTGAAAAAGTAATAACCTGCTCTTTTTCAAACTTTATTATGTTCTTTTTTCACAGTCCATACAGCATCAAGAGGAGATGCTCTCCGGACGATACCTACTTATACTTATGATATCCAGCAACGAGTAAAGGTCACTGAGTTTTTCCATTCCATTAAAAGCTGAGCTACTCCAATTCAGAGAAAATACCTGCAGCATTTTAATGTCAGAGTGTCTTCTAACGTTGTTTTCCACAGAAAATACTGAAAAAATCCATTAATTATGTCTATATGGACGAGTTTTCTGTTTTGTTTACTACATTAAAACCTTGACTTTATTTGCATTACATTTGGACTTCCGCTTTGAAGATTCCATTGACTTAGCATTATACCGGAAGCAGGTTTCAAGGCTTTTAATGTAAATAAATAACAACAACAAAAAACATCGTCCATATATAAAGTGCTAACATACGAGGCACAGAAAAGAGTGTAATTTCTCTTTTGCCGTCGGCAACGATCGGTTTATTTACAAAATAAAACTGGTAGCCATGTTAGGCATAACGTCATAGTCATAACCTGCTACTATATACGTTCTGGTTGAAAATAACTTTTCTCGATAAAAATGAGTTTAAGATGAAGAATTCTCAATATTTCTTACACTATAATGAAACTTTGAATGAAATTGTTCAAAAGAGATCAGTTAGAAATGAAGCAGATCGGCTTATACGAGCCAGAGAACTTTTACATCAACGTCAAAATAGTTTAAGTCAGCGAAGATAAAATCGGGTCAATTCACAAACTGAGGTGAATGTCATGGAACTTACTATTGTGAACAATGTTCATTAGCTAATTTCAATTATGCGCACGCAGCCTGGTACTTTTTTTTTGTCTTGGCGAATTTTCTTGGAGCACTGTATCGCCAGTTTGGCTCTAGAAGCGTCAGGAAAATCATGGTATGCGAATAACCGAGCGCAGTTGCTCTGTGCGATGTCATTGAACTTACTATTGTGAACAATGTTCATTAGCTAATTTCAATTATGCGCACGCAACCTGGTACTTTTTTTGTCAAGGCGAATTTTCTAGGAGCACTGTATCGCCAGTTTGGCTCTAGAAGCGTCAGGAAAATCATGGTATGCGAATATCCGAGCGCAGTTGCTGTGCGCGGTTCAACTAGTTTAAAAATAAAAAATTTAAAAATTTAAAAAGGCAGATATTTGTAAATGTTATTTTTGTTTCAGTTTTGCAGTGACACCTTGAATTATTTATTTTGAGAGGACACTAAAAATTTCTCAACGTCCCTTTTCAAGGGGTTGAGTGTTTGAAGAAAACAGATTACTGTTTTCGGCTCTGATCTCTGAAACGGTTTTCTGATTCATTGAGTTGGAAAGTAAAGTCTTTTTTAGTTCAAAATACCGTTTTCGCGCAAAAAAGTGATTACTTACACTATATTTTAGTGAAATTGTGTTTTGTCTGGAGCTATATAACCGGCAATAGAACCAAGGGCCGGATTATTAAATAGTCAAAATAGGCAACTGCGTATGGGCCCCCTCAACTTTAGGGGGTCCCTAGGAATCAGGAGTTTTTTTGCGGTATTTTCCTAGTAATTTCATTTTGCACTTTCATCTAAATTACAAACACCGTGCATTGGAATTAATTCAAATTACAATCAAGTAACGTTTCAATTTTGGAATATTTTCTAAAAGCATTCCTAATTAATTACCTTCTTTTAGTTCTAATACTGTTTTATAATTCTAAAAATTATGTTACTCTATTATTTCCAAAAATCTCCGATCCCATAATTAAATAGCATTTAGTTCTGTAGAAAAAGTTTCATATTTTTTTATAAATTTAATAATTTTTTTATTTTAATTTTTTATACTCGAGATACTGAAACCAACTTTCTTTAATGTGGCTCGCAGTTAAATGCTTTGTCTTCCATATTTGCTAAATAAAACTGCTTATATACAGCATAAATTAAAATAAATAAAAAATATCCTGTTTTGGATGATGGTAAGGGGACAAGAGGCCCCCAAACTCTCATTGCTTAGGGCCCCTACAGGGCTTAATCCGGCCCTGTTAGAACCTTCTGAATAAGCGAACGTTAATTGAATAGCTCAGAAGACAAAAAGTCAATTTTTTTATGTCTTCTGGTTTTCGTAAATTTTGATGGAATTAATAACATTATGTTTAGTTATTAAAAGATTCCCTTGTTGCTTCATTAGAAGACTTTGTATACTTTAACCAATCAATTTAATAAACGAAAATTTTAAAAATATATTGTCTTAAAAAACATGAATTTCCTCAATGTTTTTCCCTCTCTTTATCCGCATTGGCTTCGGAACGACCCAATTACAACAAATCTGTATATGCATTCATTTTTTCTATTGCGTTCATTTTTGCCTTCCAATTTGTGCTTTATTCTATCTATATCAACCTATATTTGCTCTAAGAATATTTACTGATTGAAAAAATATTAATCGAATATCAAAATCAATCTACATTAAATCCTCGGTGAACTCTTTCATCATTATAATTTACTACTCTAGAGGGGATCAAAATTGCTTTATTCGGTTCATAAGATTTTATCAATCTTTTTTCCAATCAGATATTTTTAATCTCTTTTTTACACTATTATTTCTGATCCTAGTTATTATCTTTGCTGTTGCATTCCCAGGGGAAATATAACATTTTTATGTAACTCTGCTGTTAGCGTTATGTAAGCTAAATAAAAACCTGTTTTATTTATTCAGAACATCTGTAGTATTAGAATGTACCTGATATTAATCAAAACCTAGGTTTTTGTTGATCTGCGAATTAAGAAAATCGACACTCTTTCTAGGGAAAAAAAACCCTGGAAGTTTTTCTAATCCAAATCTAATGCAATATTTATTTTGCAAATGTAATATTCTTCTTTAGTGGAAAGCGCATTAGGGTACTTTCTGATCATATTAACTGATCTTCTTATGCTATAGTTAATAACATGATTTCAATTTCTATCAAATTTTGACTCATGATTCTATTCTCGCAAAAAATACTAATAAAATACTAGAAACAAAACTAAAATATAAACTCGAAAAATTGTAGAAACAAAGATTTTAAAGTTTAAAGCAAATTAGAGCAAATAATATTAAAAGGGTGGACTCCTAAAATGGCGATATAAGGTTGGATAAATTTTGTTCTTCTTTTTTGTTTTTTAAGAGTATTTTTTCACTGTTATTTCTGAAGAATGTTCTTTTCCATTCCACTTTCAAACTTTTTGGTCAAAATTTGGGCTATTTTTGGCTAAAGTTCTGCCCTTATATAGAAAAAAGTCCGTTTTGAAACACTGTTTCTAAGGTTTGACCCCTGACGTCGTACGAGAAAAGGGTTTACGCCATTATGTTGCCTTGCTTTCTTCGTTGTGTTCTAATTTAATATCAATTAATTTGTATTAATTTATTGCATTATTAATGGAATATAATCAATCACCTAATCGAATCAAAAATCAGAAACTATCACACTTCAAATAACAACATTATTGTAAAATATTCACTAATTAAAAGCTGCATATCTTTGAGGACGTGTTGAGGTCTCGGCTTAGTGACCAGAGGTTGTCGGGTTCGAAACCCGATTCCACCAAGATTTCGCCATGTATGTCGATCTGAGGCACGTTAAATCTAACCTGGAAGATTATTAAAACAATCCTGCCTTAAAAATTTATATTTTAGTGCCCCCCCTGAAGCCTTGCATCCCTATTTAGGCAAAGTACTGCAAAAAAACCCAATCCTATAAAAATCTAAAATTACGTAAAATTCCATTCTTACAATTGTATTTCATGACATATTTATTAAATAAATTATTTAATAAATATATAAGTAAATATATATTTATTAAATAAATTATTTAATAAATATATAAGTAAATATATATTTATTAAATAAGAAAATTAATTGATAAATAGTTGAGCAAGATTGCCCATTTCTTCGTCACATTCAAGTTAGTTTAGTTAATTTATATTTACGTCCCGTTTTGAGCAACACGAGGGCTATTTCAGGACGGACCTCGTATTTTTTAACTGCGGTCAGATGACGATGACGACGCCTGAACTGGCACCCCCTCTCCAAGCTTCCGCACCTCACCAGCGGGAGGACGTTTGACCCCCTACGTTTGATTTAACGTGCAAAAGGTCCAAAATACGGCGTATCTTCAGTGGAATCGGGTTTCAAAATGGAACTCTCTGGTTCCGAGGCCAACACCTTACCATTAGACCACCGTGGACCTCTCTTCGCATTCCAAAAAAAACTGCTTTCGAGTCTGAGATGGAAAATAAAAAAGATGCATTATGAACCGAACGCTCGCTATGTGTTACCATCGATTGAATATAAGAGAAAAGAAAAAAAAATACTTAAAAATACTTCTTTGTAAAATTTATGCTGAAAAAATAATTTCTGGGAGATTCTGCCGATTTTTTTAAGAGCGTTAAGCCCCTCGAAAGTGACGCTAAGAATTAACTTTTGCAATCCCAGTGATGCCATTTGGAATCATCATATTCATTATTTTTTGTTCTGCATCTAAACCTTCCTCTGACACCAAATGGACATCATTAAATTCTTCGCATTTTCCACTTTTCAAATATATTTTTTATTCTTACCAATAGCTGGCTGCACTATCGATTTTGTCTATTGAAGAAATTGTCTTTTTGTACTTTACTCTATTCAGCAAAATATGTCAAAATAAAAAGCAATTTTAAAATAATTTGAATGAAATTACAGGTACAATTACACTCTTATTATTTTTAAATATGTTAAAATATTATTTTTGAGCTGTTTTTGATAAACATTTATTTTAAAATTTCGGTATTTATGTTTCCTGAAATATCATGAATTCAGTTTGAATTTTAATTAAAAAAATTGAAATATATATATATATATATATATATATATATATATATATATATATAAATTGAACTTTTATCTTGGGCCCAAAATGAGTAAATTTCACAAATTTCAGAATTTTAGAATGAATAATAAATTTTTGGTCTGAAAGATTTAATGTGTCATATGTCATATGTCGGTGTCGTCAGGTGAATTGGTTCCATTTTTGAATGTATTTTATTATAAACTTTTAACCTCATTATATTTTAGAAACCTTTTTTTTTTTACATAAAATACGTGATCTTTAGAACGGAAAGAAAATACAATATTCAGATGGAAATAATATCAAACAGTTTGACATATGTTCACGATATTAACTTTTATAAGATAAAAAATAATTTTTGTAATCATGTGAAGAAGTTAAAAATATGACTTATGAGTATGAACAGAAGAAAAAAACTCAAGATAAAACATTAAAATTAATTCTAGGAGTAATAGCTGAAAAAATTTCACAATCTGAAATTCAGGGTGACCGAGAATTGTTGGACACATTTCAAAAATTATTATTATTATTATTATTATTATTATTATTATTATTATTATTATTATTATTATTATTATTATTATTATTAATAATAATAATAATAATAACTAATAATAATACTAATAAGAACTAATAATGTTTCACCTATGGTTTTTTTCTAAATGAGAGTGCATTTTAAAAAGTTTTTTTTTTCCAGATAGGTAAGACGCCGTCTAGGGGTCGTAAATTACTGGGAATCAAAAATTGTTTTAGAGCTATTATCTGCAAACCAAAACTGGAAGAAAAATAAAAGCATGTATTTGTTAATTCACATGTAGTGTAAAAACTGAAGAGTTTTCGAGATATTCAAGAAAAAGTAAAAAGAAGAAACGAGAAAACGCGAATCGACTTCTGCTGATCGGTAGCCACTGCGAATGGAAATCTGTCACCGGTGACTGACACAGAACAATCTAATTAGATGACCCCTTCTCTGCTATAGTTAAGAGAGAGTTATTTTTCTTTCACTTTTAATATTTTCGCAGATAATGGGTCTGAAACAATTTTTGATTTCGAATAATTTACGACCCCCTAGACCAGAGGTTGCCTCCCTGGAAATAACCATTTGGGGGTACGTGAAATCAAAGTTGTTAATGGCGGAAACAAGAAAGGAACTAAATATTAAAAAAGTTAGAGAATTTTGTTTCTCCAAATGAAAACTCGCTATTTAATAATTATACCACTTGAATAATTACTTTTTACGAAGTGTAATTTTTAGCCATCCTTATAAGTTAAAACGAAATAATTACAATACTTATTTCATTTTCTTTGGCGTTGAACTAATACTATTGTAAAAATGAAACAAAATGTAAAATCAAAAATAAATTCTTCAAACGTAATTAATTCGAGTTATTTTACTTTTAAGCTAACATTAACATTATTGATAAAAACTTCTTTGCATAGACGCATGGTTTGGGGAGGGGGAGTTGGATGTGATAGTAGGGGATATGCGAAAACAAAAATAATAATTAAGGGATAGCGAGGAAAAAAGGTTTGGAACCCTTGCCCTAGACCACCGAAACGGCTTCTTACTTATCTGAAAAAAAATTCTTAAAATGCGCTCTCATTTATAAAAAAAAACCCTGTAGCTGCAGCACAATTAGTTTTTTTAAATAAATTTTTTAAATGAGTCCGACAATTCTCGGACACCCTGTCTGTAATCTCTAAGAAGTGCCATCACAGGAAATGACAAGCCCATTTTAATCTGCACAATCAAAATTCTTACTGACCTCTTCACAAAAACGAAGCCTTCTTTATTATTCACTGTGTATCAAGTATGTCATTGTTTTCAGAATGGAAGCGTAAACTTCAAAAATGCAAATGTCTCTTCTGCTTGAGTAAACACCAATTCGAATAAAGAAACTCATTTTTACTGTTTATTTAATGATGTCTGTTGGTTGCTGAAATTTATCAATTTAAACGCGATATTTGGCATGATCTTGATAATTACAGAACCATTACATTAATCACTGCAACTCACATTTTTTCAAATCAAGATTTGCGGAAACTAGATCACAAGCTTCAGTATAAATAGAGAAACAACAGCATTTCGATATCAAAGTTTGCTAACCAGCATTTGCAACAGTTTCAGTAAACTGAAGAGGAAACAAGGCAACTTCCAAAATGGTAACGGTATTTTTGAAATGATATTCTATCCAATAAAAAACGGCATGTCTGATTATAAAATGATAAAACAAAAAAATTCGTTGACTTTTAACAAAGTCTCCTTTTTCTTTTTTTTTGCATTGAAGGAAGACAGAATGAAAATACATTGTAATACATTATTTTTCAAATAAGAATTTTCAGATTTCAAGTCAACGTTTTCAATAGTAGTGTAAGTAACCAATTTAGTAACAACGCAGAAGGTAAATGTAAAATTCCTTACCGACAATTCCTGATGCTGTGAATATCATTAAATACCGCCTATCTTGATTTTTTTCCAAATGTAACTCTCTGTAAAATATTTTTTTTTATCATAATGTAGTTCAATACTGAAGCGTTTGTATGTTTTATATAAATGTAAGAAAATGATATTTTAATAATAAAAAAAAGCAAAATAACTGATAAATTAAGAATGGAAGATTGGAGTCTAATTATTTATTTAAGAAATAAGAATTAAAATAAGAATAAGTGGTAACTGTTATTCGAAAATGTTTAAAATACCGAAAGAGGGATTCAGAAATGATCATTTTTAATTTAAAATATGGATAGAAAAAATAATCCCCAAAACATTGCTGTTAAGTAGGTACTTTTTGAAATTAAGAATACCGCATATAATTAATACAGTAGTAAGAGATAAAATAAAGATTTTAATCTTTTTAAAATCTAATAATAGTCTTTAACTCTTTTCTGAAAATTCAAATTTTTCCTTACAAAGTTAAGAAATAAGGAATAGCTATAAAGTATTGTTGAATGAATATAAGAAAATGATGGATAATGTTTGACGTTTTCAGAGACTCTCAGTAATTTTGTTTCTTGCTCTCTGCCTTGTGCTGTTATGCACGTATGCCACATGCCAGTCCTCTGACGGCCTAGAAGCCCGTCATCACCATCACCACGGGCATCACCATGGTCATCACCATCACCACGGCCACCACCATGGTCATCACCATCATCATGGCCATCACCACCATCATGGCCATCACCACCATCATGGTCACCATCATCACCATGGACACCATCATGGGCATCATCATCACCACGGACACCACCATGGACATCATCATGGGCATCATCATCACCACGGACACCACCATGGACACCATCATGGGCATCACCATTAAAAACCAATAATACAGAGGGATCACTTTTATTGCCTCTATTCATAATTTTTCCGATTTGACATGTGATTTTTTTATCATCTTGTTTCGAGAATAACACATAATTAATGAATAAAACACTTTTATAGAAATAAAGGCTAGTTCTTTCTTATTATCATATATTAAGTTTAGATATACTTTAAAAATTATATTTTACTAAGCAAATAGTTTTCATATACATCTTCAATTATATTTATTTTTTGAAACGACCATGTGATAATCTGGAACATGCCGTTCTTACAATAGAAATACAAGTTAACTATTTAAGTGTCCTTTCAAAAATTTAAATTTTGGAACCTTGTGTATCTTGTGACTTTTTAATCTGATATAACTCTGCTTAAGTAAAATTAGCTCAAGTGAAATTTTTACGATTTTTTGGGGTCTTTGAGATTCTTTTCTTGATATTAAAATCAACGATTTAACTATACGCTATACTGTTTTTTGTTTTTAATACAGGATCTGAAAATCTAAATAGAAGAGCGTAAGAAACGAAGTAAAAATACTTAAATAATTTGAAACTAAATTTGAGCATTCATAACATGTAATATGTATTTCATTCTCATCATGTATTAAATTTTTTGACGAAAAACTTTCCCTCTTCAAGCCAAAACTGTAATTAATAATATTATTAGTGCATTATTAAATTACTCAAAATTAACTCAGAAAAGTTGAAATTGGCATTGATGCAAATATGAATCACTACACAATAATACGAAAAAAATTCAGTCTGATCCATTTACGAAATTTCAGTCTCTAGTAGTGCACCTGTCTATTCTTAACGATGGCGATTTTGGAGCTCAATTGTTACATTTTGAGATTTCATTCTAGTACGGAAAACTTGCAAGAATTCATTTATTCATAAATTAGTATTTGACTTTAGTCGTATCTTCAGTATTCTGAGAGATCAAATCTTTTCCCATGATGGCCAACAATATTTAGTCACAGGAGTGCAATAATTCTTCCTCCTGACAAACTACATTACTGACAAATTAATCATTGCCGTCGACTTACGAACGAGCTCCATTCCGACTCATAGGCCTTAAATCGAATTTAGATTTCTTCAGCAATATTTTCATTCAAACGGGCTAGAAAAGTTGTACATTAAACACAAACACTCATTATATTTAGGCATAATAATTGTACACAATGTGAAATATATATAACATGTTCTCAGGCGCAGTGGCGGCTCGTCAGCTCAGAAACAAGCAGTTCTGCAAACGTTTTATAGACCTAATTTGTAGAAAAATTTGTGCTGATTATTTTGGTATATAATGATGATATAGTAAAAATTGATATTTTTTGAGTTATATGCAAAAAAACTGGAAAAAATTTTTTTTAATGTTTTTTGGCTATAACTACAATTCCAACAAGAATTATTGGTGGCAAACCTCAGAATCGTAATCAGCACCCGAAAAAACATAAAGAAGCAAAAAAAAAAAGAAAAAACCCGAATTAACGACTGAATTACTGAGAAAAAGCGAAAAAGAGCCAAATGAGAACTGAAAAAAATGCAGCTCAAATGAATGCAATTTCAAGCGGAGAAAGGGTTCCTTTTCTCCCGCGTCGCGTTGTTCTTTGCGTTAATATCGGATCCATTGGAGGGACAAAACTTGATGCAGCTCTGGTTTGTCTCTCTCTTAATTCTTGATTGATTTTCCGTCTTCTTTTTACATTTGTATTACATTTTTGACATTTTCGTCGATCACTGCATTCTCAAAGTGGAATAGTAAGTCAATTAGAATAAAAACGAAAATACAACCTTTTAAAATAATTTCAGGGGGGACTGCAGCTCTGGAGCTCTTAGTGACGAGCCGCCACTTCTCAGGCGGTATATAATATATAATATGAGTCATAAGTCTCCATACAGAAATGGTGAAAGTGGTGACTAATTTCTTTTCCGTTTTGAGGAAGATGAACCAATTGAAGAGAGATGCCATTATCGGAGGAATAGCGAATTGGCATTATTCTGTTGGCTGAGCGGGGTTCCACCCGTCATGTAGCGCGTACTTTCTTAGTGCAACTCACTGAACGCAGATAAGCCATGACACAGTGGCAAAACTTATGAAATTCAAAAGGGCAGGTTCCGTCGCCGATGCAAAGCAGATTTGGAAGACCAAAGACGGCAACAGATGAAGGTAGGTCAAGACAGGTGCTAGCGGCGATTGCCAGGATCCCTATAAAAAGGACCCGTCGTCTCTCTACTCAAATGGGTATCAGCCAAAGCAGTGTTATGTGTATTTTGAGGGCAAGTTGCACCAGTACAATCAACAAGTGGCGATGGCCGGGAGCCCGATGAAAAGGACCCGTCTTCTCTCTGCGTTGGCAACAGTTGATTATTCCGAATACCAACGTCAGCTGCGTTAGACATATTTTACTTCACAGCAGGTATAGTATGAGGTCTACTTGGTTTTACTGTACCTCTCTGATACTCTCTCTAGCTTCTTCTATTTTGTGATGCCGATGCAGCATGATGTGTTAAATGCAATAAAATGCTCTCTATTCGTCTATTGTGATGTTCAGTAAGTTATGAATCAGTGAGCTCGAGTAGTTGTGTTTAAACTTTATGTTTTAGTAGAAAAACTATTCTGCTTTAAGTTATACTTATTTCATAATGACTTTCAATAAAGAAAGTGCATCTAACGTATGTCTGTTATTTCAACGGTTTCCAACACTCTGCTCAAAAGGGAATCAGCCAAAGCAGTGTCAAGCACATTTTGCGGGAAAGCGGCACCCATACAAAAAACAAGTGGCGATGCTCAGGAGCCCGATAAAAAGAACCCGTCTTCTCTCAGTTCAAATGGGAATCAGGTCAAGCAGTGTCATGCGCATTTTGCGTGCAAGCGGCACCCATACAAGCAGCAAGTGGCACCGGTAGCGGACTGGGTCTGAATATGGTGCTTGCCTGGAGTCAATGGAGGTCCACTCACATCTACAATGCCTCCAATACATATATATTTTTAAATTTATTTATTACAATTATAATGAATTAAAATTAATAAGTTAACATAATGTATTCCTAATCTAAAAATCTGTTATATATATATATTACTGAGTACAGTATACGAGTACTATGCATTTTATTTGAAGTGAGAAATACCAAATGCAAACACAAATTTGTGATTGAATTTTAAATAATTTTTAAGAAATATAACATACTGTATATTTGAGAACTTTTTAACCAATTTAAAAATAAAGTGCAAGGTATCACATGACATTTGCTAGAAAAAGTTGTTTCCTTTCTTTCTCTCACGTATCTTGGGGGCCCATACCGTTTTATATGTAAGGGGCCCATTTGCCATCAGGTAAGCTGGCAACCTGGCCAGTCGGCCAGTGAGTGACACCAAAAAAACTGTAGATGTTGCAAAAGAGAGGTCCTGAAAGAGGACGGTCCTCACCGTAGAGTAGGGTTCTCTGAATGGGCACCGAACATACACGAGAATGTTCCTGGTTTTGTTAGTTCCCCTCTTTTTTCAGAAAAAGGCAAATTTTTATGTCAGTGGTGAAGTGAGCAAACAAAATGTGAGGTACTGGATGGATAGCAATCCACATTGGATGTCGTACAGTTAGAGTCAAGGTGCGAAGAAATTCATGGTGTGGTGCGGGATTTTGCGGTGACAGGATTGTTGGTTAGAGCGACTGCCATTGTGCCTCGACGTGGAACATATCTTGTAATTGTATAATGCCATTTGTACGAACAAAATAAACATTAGGCACCGCTTTATCCATTTGTATGGAGACTTATGACTTACTTTGTTTATGCTGCTCATAATATGTACTATTACAGGCGGTATAGTGATGTATCTGCAAAATATTTTTCAGAAGAAAAATATAACGCATTCCCATAATGATCATTAGCAAAAATTATAATTATTTTTAAAATTTTTTCACGAATATAATATCGCCGTTTCATTTCCAGAGAAATGTTGAGTGGATGTGATGAATAGTTAAAAGCGCACTGACTTTTATTAATTGAAAAATTAATTTAAAAGACTGCTTTTGAATCAATTTTTTAGCCAATTAAGTTAATTTTTCATTAATGGGATTGATCATGCGATTAGCATGTTTTGTATTTTAAATATATAAAATTTGCAGAAATATTTTTTCTACAAAATGAATAGATCCATAAAATAAAATTCTGAGTGGTCTTGGAAAAATTACGTTTTAAATGACATGAAAAAAAGAGAAGTGTTTGAAATAAGTTTGTTTTAAATTCACATTACCATGATAGCAATGAGTTTAAATGTGTTATCGATTTAATTGATTTTTTTAAGTGCTCATCGTGTTATATCGTGTGCGAAAGGTTTACTTTAAAAACTGTTTAAGCTTTATTTTTATTATATAAAATATCAAAAATGGATTTTTTGTTAATATTTTACTTCCTATATTGAAACTCCGTTTCAGATGTATATATGTATGCACTGCATTTAATTTTGCAATGATCGTATTTGCTTTCTGTATAGATATACAAGTCAAAGAACAAAATTTACAGGTACATTCTAAGATGCCTGAGGAATAAAATGCACTGAACATAAAGAAGGCAGATGCATTAATCATATGCAAAGAAAAAAAATTCAGTTCATTAGAAATGAAAATTAATTTTAACTGAATATTTATTTCTATGGTTTATTCTTCTACCTTTTAGTCTTAATTTATTATTTTAGTCTTTCATATATTTCATAATTCGCCTTTATAAATATTACGGTATCTAAAAATTAATATTTTCAAATTGATTACTCCATGGCACCATCCGTACGAAATTAGTATTTAGTTAATTGATAATTAAGAGTTATAAAGTATTAAAATATTGTATTGTCATCGGGAATAAATAACTGCACAAACCTTCAGAACTCTAGTGCATCAGGAAGTGAGTGTAAAATGGATTATAAATTTCCCTTTTTACAAACATGAAACAAGACATGTTAAGTTAAAGCTTAAAAAAAGGCAGAAATCTTTAAACTGCTGAAAATGCCGATGGATTATTGAATGATGATGCAATATTGCAACGATGTTAGTGTCTGTAATTAAATCATTCAAGTTATTTCATGAAATTAGAAATCATCAAATTAATGAAAACCTAAAGCTACCGTATTTGACATAAACAAATTTTAGGGGTAAATGAATAGTTGTTTTTTCAGAAAACGGGTAATTCAAAACAATAAAATTTTATTTGCAAGTACTACATTTAGGGTTGCCCTAATTGCCAAGCAGTGATATGGGAGGTCTAAGTGCTAAATAAATAAAACATAAAAAAAGTGGGTAGGGAACTTTTTATTTTACTCTGATAAAAAATCAATAAAGTTTAAGCAATTTAATAAAATGAACACGTAGAATAATAAAAAAGACCTTTAAAAAAAAAAAAACCTTTTTAAAAGCCTTTCTAAACCTTTTTTAAAGACCAATCCTTTTTAGCCCACTAATATTTTAAAGTATATTCTACTTTCTTAATTACATCATTTAATTTTCTTTTTTCACATAATTATGAAATTGGGAGCAAATAATTTTTAAATTATAATGACAAATGAAAATTTCTTCAATTGTCCCCATTCACAACCTGTTTATTTCGTCTGACTATGGAGTTGATATTGGGGAAAATACCCTCTCCACTTTTGCCTTGTGGGCTAGAATAGCAAATACGTATTCGCATAGTTTTATCAAACATGACTTTTAATCAATATACATTGTATCTGCAAAGAAACTTCATCAATTTCTCTTCCATACTCAATTTCATAGTTGCTTCGCGGTCCTTTTTGGTATTATTTTTCTTTATATAATCTGCAAGATGGTTGAATAGAATCTCAGCGTTGGCAATATCGATGTTTCTTACCTATAAAATGCAATAGTACGTTCTATTCCTTCCCAGTATTTCACGCAGAGTTTAGGGAGAAACGGGACAAATAGTAACACGGGCCTGAGTAGTGAAGTATGGTGACAGTACCGTATATACCAGACGTATGGCAACCCTAAGTACATTCTATGCTATATTTAAAATATTGTTTCTAATGTAGCAGCCTTAGATTGCTTAACTGCTTTAAAATCTCAAAGTGTTATTTTAAAAAAATGAATATAACATTTATTTTAATAGTCTAAGCAGCTATCTGGTTAAAACAAAGCTTCGCGTATTTTTTTTCCTTATTGCGAGAAGTTTCCCTAATGACGTATTACTCACAGGTCAGTCATTTGCGTCAGTTTTTCTTTTGTCATCATTTACATTTAAAGCTTTTTAAAAAGATTCTGTGAATTTGTACTTGTTCGTTTTCTGCTTGGCTAAAGATCTGGCATTACATTTTTAATTGAAGGAACAAATTTGTTTATGAATGAGATTTTGTCTATCAAAAGTTTTTTATTTTAATTTCGAGTTATGATACTTGCTGTTGCCTAACAAAGTTTTCGTATATAGCCTCGATGCTAAATAAAACTGCTTATATACAGCATAAATTAAAATAAAAAATATCCGGTTTTGGAAGTTGGTAAGGGGACAACGGGCCCCCAAACTCTCATTGCTTAAGAGCCCCTACAGGGCTTAATCCGGCCCTGTTAGAACATTCTGAATAAGCGTACGTTAATTAAGTAGCTCAGAAGCCAAAGCGGATAAGTCCATTTTTTGATGACTTCTGTTTTTTGTTAACTTTTATGGAATTAATAACATTATTTTTATTTATTAAAAGATTCCCTCATTGCTACATTAGAAAACTTTATATATTTTAACCAATCAATTTAATAAACCAAAAATTTAAAAAATTATTGTCTTAAAAAACATGAATTTCCTCAATTTTTTTCCCTCTCTTTATCCGCATTGGCTTCGGAACGACTCAATTATAACAAATCTGTATATGCATTAAATTTTTCTATTGCATTCATTTTTGCCTTCAAATTTGTTCTTTATTGTATCTATATCAACCTATATTTGCTCCAAGAATTTTTACTGTTTGAAAAAATGTTAATCGAATATCAAAATCAAACTAAATTAAATCCTCGTTAAACTCTTTCATCATTATAATTTAGTACTCTGGGAGAGATCAAAATTGCTTTGTTCGGTTCATAAGATTTTATGAATCTTTTCTGCAATCAGATATTTTTAATCTCTTTTTTACACTATTTTTTCTGATCCTAGTTATTATCTTTGCTGTTGCATTCCCGGGGGAAATATACAATTTTTATGTAACTCTGCTGTTAGCGTTATGCAAGCTAAAGAAAAACCTGTTTTATTTATTCAGAACATCTGTAGTATTAGAATGTACCTGATATTCATCAAAACCCAGGTTTTTGTTGATCTGTGAATTAAGAAAATCGACAGTCTTTCTAGGGAAAAAGAAAAGTTGGAAGTTGTTCTAATCCAAAAACCTAATGCAATATTTATTTCGCAAATGTAATATTCTTCTTTAGAGGAAAGCGCATTAGTGTACTTTCAGATGATGTAACTGATCTTCTTATCCTAGAGTTAATAACATGATTTCAATTTCTATCAAATTTTGACTCATGATTCTATTCTCGCAAGAAATAGCAGATTTGTTATATATTATATTAATATTAAGCTCTAAAAGAAATAAAACTAAAATATAAATTCGGAAAATTGTAGAAACAAAAATTTTAAAGTTTAAAGCAAATAAGATCAAATAATATTAAAAGTGTGGACTCCTAAAATGGCGATATAAGGTTTGATAAATGTTGTTCTTTTTTTTGTTTTTAAGAGTATTTTTTCACTTTCATTTCTGAAGAATGTTCTTTTACATTCTACTTTCGAACTTTCGGGTCAAAATTTGGGATATTTTTGGCTGAAGTCCTACCCTTATATAGAAAAAAGTCCGTTTCGAAACTCTGCTTCTTCGGTTTGACCCCTGACGACGTCCGAGAAAAGGGTTTACGCCAATATGTTGCCTTGCTTTCTTTGTTTTGCTCTAAATTAATATCAATTAATTTTTATTGATTTATTGTATGATTAATGGAATCTAATCAATCACCTAATCGAATAAAAAATCAGAAACTATCACACTGCAATTAACAACGTTATTGTAAAATATTCACTAATTTAGAGCTGCATATCTTTGAGGACGTGTTGAAGTCTCGACTTCGGGACTAGAAGGGGACGGGTTCGAAACCCGATTCCACCGAGATTCCGCTTTGTATGTCGATCTGCGGCACGTTAAATCTAACCTGGAAAATTATTAAAACAATCCTGCCTAAATAATTTATATTTTAGTGCCCCCCCCGAAGCCTTGCATCCCTATTTAGGCAAAGTCCTTCAAAAATACCCTATCAAAATCTAAATTTATGTAAAACTCCATTCTTACAATTGTATTTAATGACATGATTATTAAATAAATTATTTAATAAATATATCATAAGTAAATATAAATTTATTAAATAAGTAAATTAATTGATAAAAAGTTGAAAAAACTTGCCCGTTTCTTCTTCAAATTCAGGTTAATTTAGTTCTGTTATATTTACGTCCCGTTTTGAAGCAACACGAGGGCTCTTTTGGGACGAACCTCGTAATTTTGAACCGCGATCAGAAGAAGAGGACGACACCTGAGCTGGCACTCCCGCTCCAAACTTCCGTAACACAAAAGCGGCAGGACGATTCAGCCTCTAAGTATGATTTACCGTGAAGGAGATCTAAGATACGGCGGATCTCCAGTGGAATCTGGTTTCGAGCTTGCAAGCCTCTGGTTCTTCGGCCGACACCTTACCACTAGGCCACCGTGGCCTCTCGTCCCCTTCCAAAAACACTGCTTTCGAGTCTGCGTTGGAAAATAAAAAAAGATGCATTATGAACCGAACGCTTGATATGTGCTACTATCGACCGAATATAAAAGAAAAAAAAATACTTAAAAATACTTTTTTGTAAAATTTATGTTGGAAAAAATAATTCATGGGAGTTTCTGTTGAATTTTAGGAACGCTAAGCCTTTCAGAAGATATGTTAAGCATTAACCCTTTTAGTCCCAGTGATGCCATTTGGAATCATCATATTCATTACTTTTTGTTCGGTCGGTTAACCTGCCTTTGATACCAAATGGACATCATTCAATGTTTCGCATTTTCCTTTTTCACAAATATGCTTTTTATTCTTACCTATTATGCTTTTTATGCTTACTTATTAATAGTTGGATGCACTATCGATTTTGTCTATTGAAAAAATTGTCCTTTTGAATTTCACTCCATTCAGCAAAAGATGTAAAAATAAAAGTCAATTTTAAAATAATTTGAATGAAATTACAGGTACAATTACATTCTTATTATTTTTAAATATGTTAAAATAGTATTTTTGAGCTGTTTTTGATAAATATTTAATTTAAAATTTCAGTTTTTATGTTCAATGAAATATATTGACTCCAATTGAAATCACTTTGAATTTTAATTAAAGAAATTGATATATATATATATATATATATATATATATATAGTATTAAACTTTTATGTCAGGCCCAAAATGAATAAATTTCACAAATTTCAGAATTTTAGAATGAATAATAAATTTTTGGTCTGAAAGAGTTAATGTGTTAAGCATCTTGCAGGAGAAAAAGTACGTGTCACGAGAGCGTAAGTTCATGCGATATGCAACAGGTATTAGATACACCCTGTGCAATGATATTTATCATGGGACGGTGTCGTCAGGCGAATTGGTTCCATTTTTGAATGTATTTTATTATGCACTTTGACCCTCATTATATTTTAGAAACCTTTTTTGAACTTAAAAGACGCGATCTTTAGAAAGAAAAGAAAATGCCATTTTCAGATGGAAATATCTGAAATACTCTCAAACACTTTGACATATGCTCACGATATTAACTTTTAGAAGGTAAAAAATAATTTCTGTAATCATGTGAAGAAGTTAAAAATATGACTTATGCGTATGAACAGCAGAAAAAATCTCAAGATAAAACATTAAAATTCATTCTAAGAGTTATAGCTGAAAAAATTTCACAATTTGAAATTCAGGGTCTCCAAAAATTGTTGGACAAATTTCAAAAATTAATAATAATCTATACTTATAAAAGGCAATGTTTGTGTGTGTCTGCGATGTCCAGACGAATCTATCGCACTTACAGCTATGAAATTTGGCACACAGGTAGTCGTAATGGTGACTGAATGCACCTCGAAGCCGAAATTTTAAAATTTAATCTACAAAAATTTTTATTTAATGTTTTGTGTTGTTTTGGTTGTTGTTTTTTCGCACTTATTTCTCAATAGAATGGTTTCGAATAAGTGTACCAAAAAAATAGATGAGCCATTGGAAAGAGCATACGATTTCCGTTCTAATGAAGTTAGTTACGAATTTCTAACGTAAGTTACTGAATTTTGGGAATTTTTTAAAAAATAGTCACTTTTCAAAAATAAAATTTTCTGGAATCCTTAAAACTCTTGCATCCGAGTTTCTAATAAAGATATCATTTTCAAAATTTTTCAGCTTATGACTGCAAAGGTTCTGTCTGATTTAAAACAAGAATGGTTAAAATATCTTTTCCCGTTTTTTTAATTAATTTTTTCCTGGTAGTTGAAAGATATTTTCCCTCTAGAGAGGCGTTCTCCTGCGACAGCTCTCCGGAACGTTGCGGGCAAATTCATTGGCTGACGGGGAAGGGTGCGTCATTACTTTCGCGTTCTGCGAGGAGATGATTTATTTACTCGATGACTTCGATTATTATTTTTAAGCGTGTCTTAACTTATTTCTTTACCTTTCATACTTTGCGTGCGGTGTAAGAAATTGCAATCACATTGTAATTTTTTAACATTGTTTTGGATTAACGGTACTCGGTCGAGAGGAAAAAGAAGCGGACAAACACAATAATATATATATTTCTGTTTTGATTTCGTTTTTAAAACTTTCATTTATGTAATTGTACGTGGGCTTTTTTTTTATTTTGTTGAAGTCCTGATTCCACGGGCAATGCCGTGTGTTATGTTTCAACTACGTTTTTTTCTGAATGAGAGTGCATTTTGAAAAGTTTTTTCCAGGTAGGTAAGACGCCGTCTAAGGGGTCGTAAATTACTGAGAATCAAAAATTGTTTTAAAGCTATTATCTCCAAAAATACTAAAACTGGAAGAAAAATAAAAGTGTGTATTTGTAAGGAATTTTACGCTCTTTTATTTGTTAATTCACATGTAGTGTAAAAACTGAAGAGTTATCGAGATATTCAAGAAAAACTGAAAAAAGGAACCAAAAAACGCGAATCGACTTCTGCTAAACCGTAGCCATTGCGAATGGAAACCTGTCACCGGTGACTAACACTGAACTATCTAATTAGATTACCCCTTCTCTGCTATAGTTAAGAGAGAGTTATTTTTCTTCCAGTTTTAATATTTTCGCAGATAATGGCTCGAAAACAATTTTTGATTTCGAATAATTTACGATCCCCTAGACCAGAAGTTCCCAACCTGGAACTAATCATTTGGTAGTACGTGAAATCAAAGTTGTTAATGGCGGAAACAAGAAAAGAATGAGGGATTAAAAAAGTTACAGAATTTTGTTTCTCCTAATGAAAACTTGCTATTTAATAATTATACCACTTGAATAATTGATTATTTCGAAGTGTAATTTTTAACTATCTTTATAAGTTAAAACGAAATAATTACAACACTGGTTTCATTTTCTTTGGCGTTGAACTAATACTATTGTAAAAATGAAATAAAATGTAAAATCAAAAATAAGTTCTTTAAACGTAATTAATTCGAGTTCTTTTACTTTTAAGCTAATATTAACATTATTGATAAAAAATTCTTTGCATAGACGCATTTTTTGGGGAGGGGGAGTTGGATGTGATAGTAGGGGATATGCAAAAACAAAAATAATAATTAAGGTGCACGTGAGGAAAAAAAGATTTTGAACCCTAGCCCTAGACCACCGAAACGGCTTCTTACTTACCTGAAAAAAATAATTTTTAAAATGCGCTCTCATTTATAAAAAAAATCCCCGTAGTTGAAACATCATTAGTTTCTTTTTGTATTAATTTTTGAACTGTGTCCGACAATTCTCGGACTCCTGTCTGTAATCTGTAAGAAGTACCATCACAGGAAATGGCAAGCCCACATTAATCTGCATAATCAAAATTCCTACTGACCTCTTCACAGAAACGAAACCTTATTTTTTTTTCACCGTGTATCAATTATGTCATTGTTTTCAAAATGGAAGCGTGAAAAAATGCAAATGTCTCTTCTGCTTGAGTAAACACTAATTCGAATAAAGAAACTCATTTTTACTGTTTATTTAATGACGTCTGTTGGTGGCTCAAATTTATCAATTTAAACGCGATATTAGGAGTGAACTTGATAATTACAGAACCATTACATTAATCACGGGGACTGACATTTTTTCAAATCAAGATTTGCGGAAACTAGTTCAT
Source organism: Araneus ventricosus (assembly GCA_013235015.1). Classification (NCBI taxonomy): domain Eukaryota; kingdom Metazoa; phylum Arthropoda; class Arachnida; order Araneae; family Araneidae; genus Araneus; species Araneus ventricosus. The sequence continues at coordinate 91,504 of BGPR01003148.1, read as the reverse complement.
AAGCTGCAGTATAAATCGAGAAACAACAGCATTTCGATATCAAAGTTTGCTTTCCAGCATTTGCAACAGTTTCAGTAAACGGAAGAGGAAACAAGGCAACTTCCAAAATGGTAACAGTATTTTTGAAATAATAGTCTATTGAATAAAAAAGGGCATTTCTGATTTTAAAATGATAATACAAAAATATTCGTTGACTTTTAACAAAGTCTCCCTTTTATAAAAGTTTTTTTTTGTATTGAAAGAAGAAAGAATGAAAATACATTGTTTCCATTTAGAATTTTCAGATTACTATTGTACTACTATTTAAAATGCTGACTTGAAGTCAGCATTTTAAATAGTAGTACAAGTAACCAATTTAGTAACAACGCAAAAGGTAAATGTAAAATTCCTCACCGACAATTTCTGATGCTGTGAATCTCATTAAATACCACCGATCTTTATTCTTTTCCAAATGTAACTCTCTGTAAAATATTTTTTTGCTATTATAATGCAGTTCAATGCTTAACTGATTGTGTGGTTTATATAAATGTAAATAAATGATATTTTAATAATAAAAAATAAGCAAAATAACTGATACATTTAGAATGGAAGATTAAATTTAATAAGTTAAAATTATTAATTTTAATCTTAATTAAATTTAAATTTAATTAAGATTAAAATTATAGAATTATATATATATATATATATATATATATCTATATATACATATAGATATATATATATATAAGCGAAAACTATTATTCGAAAACATTTAAAATACTGAAAGAGGGTTTCAGAAATGACCATTTCTAATTTAAAATATGGAAAA
>BGPR01003148.1:43530-85696 GCA_013235015.1 Araneus ventricosus | reverse complement strand
TTTTTTATTTTAGGAAGCTCTCTTCATATCTATGGAAGCACGTTAAAATAAATTGAAGTTAAGAAGATTTGCTCTATGGTGAGTTACATTTTCAAATTCACTTTATCGTATTTCAAAATCAGAAATCTGTCCAGATATTTTTTATATGATTGATATTATATTTATGCACATTCTGCAAAATCTTTGTTAAATGACCTGCCATTCTGAACATATCCCTGACATATGTTATAATTGAATGCAAATGTGAAAATTCCTGAGACATTAAAAATAATAAGAGATATCTTCATCCTGAATACATTGTTTTTTTTAGAAAATTATATATCATTAAAGGTTATCCATTAGGAAGTTCAGGAAGAAATTTAAAATAATGAAAATTAATTTCATCTACTATCATATTAATCACACTTATTTTTATTTTTAATTTAAGGTGTATGTAAATTTGGTATCAGCTGTGAATGCATGTGTTAATGTTTAATTTAATTGTAGCAATAATAGATAAAAAGAATTTTAAAGCAAAAACATGTGTCCCCCAATTTAAAAAAATTAAACTGATAGTGAAATGAAATGTATAGTGTTTATTAATTTTTCATTATTTTAGTATTTTGGACATAGTTTAATAATTAGAAAGTATCTACAGTTTCCATAAATATTTTTTTTGATTTATGTGTTTATTTTATTTGGGATAAAATGTGTACTCCTCAGAATAACTTCCATTAATAAGTTTTTGAAGTACAACTTGGGGAGAAAAAAAATTGCAAAATTTAATTTGCCTGTCCTTTAAAATGCTTGTGTTTGTCAGACTATTCTAATTAAAGTTTAGTTATCTAAATTATATCTAATACATATAATATAATTAACATTATATCTATGCACATTCTGCAAAAACTTTGTTAAATGAGCTAATTCCTTTTTGAACATAACTGACACATATATTATACTTCAATGCAAATTTGAAAATTCCTGAGACATTAAAAATAATAAGAGATATCTTCATCCTGAATACATTGTTTTATGCCACTTAATTTTTTAGAAAATTATTTATCATTATAGATTATCCATCAGAAAATTCAGGAAGAAATTTAAAATAATGAAAATTATCTTTATCCAATATATTAATCACATTTATTTTTATTTATATCACTTATTATATTTTTATGCATACATTTTTAGAATGTTAATGAGAATTTCTTAATCAATCTGGATTTCTTCTTCTAGATTTACTTTCCATTGAGATTATTAAAATTCTATGTTTTGTCTCCTATTGATATACAAGTTACCTAACTGAAAAAGTCATTTACAAGCATAAAACTAGTTTTTATTTTTATTAATTGTGCACTGGGATGAGTGTTTTTAGTTTAATTTTTCCACTATTAGAATATTTGGGGGGAGGGGGTGCAATAGATTATTTTGGGTACAATTAGCTTTTTCCATTTCTCTCGCATCTTCATACTTCCCTATAAGCTTCCCTCTACATGTTGAACTCGGTGCTGTAGGGTAAATATCTTTTAAGAAATATGATAATTTTTTAAAATTTTTGATTTTAGGTTATGCTATTTAATCATCGACACTGACATCTATAAAATGCCTTGGTATACTTGCTTCAAATGCTACAACGTTGTTGCAGATAGATTCTCTGAAAAAATAGATGGTATGACTGAATAAACAAAATTGATTTTTTTTCATTGCAGAATAGTAATGAATTTGCTTTAGAAAGTTATACAATGCATAACTTCTTTACTAAATATCGTGGTTTTTTCTTAGAAATATAACTGTGTTTATGTGAACTAATTAAAAATTATCATATGTTTAGGAAAATCCATCTATTTAATATAGCTGCAAATGCTTTGCAACTTATACTAAAAAAATTACACACAATTTTTTATGAATAATTTTATTTCTCTCATTCATAAAGAGTTAACTTTTACTTTAGTTTAAAATTTTGCATGTCATTGCTTGGTTCCTAACTAAAGGATCTTACTGTAACTTTTATATAACAGTTATTTTTAATTACATTTGGAAGGTTACTAATTGAGGTCATACTTCATAGTTTAATTGCTATGCCTTTTTTTTTGTCTAAGGTTTACAGACAAATTTATTAAAAGCTCTATTTATAGGGGATATTACTGTTTGTAGTGGACTTCAAAATATGTTATTTACACTTTTTTTTTTTAGAAAATTTATCAGCATTGCTAATGCTTGCGGAGTTGTTCCCAGTAACTGGCCCAAGAAAGAAAAAGGTAAATTTTTGCTATTCTATCTTAATTTTAAGAAATGTTATAGAATTTTAAACACACACACTTTCAGAATAATCAAAATAATTTTCAAACTCAATAATCATTGTTGCATTGAGGCTGTAATTACACGACAGCAAAACATTGCGAGCTGTTCCCCAATGTCTGCTTTCCATTTACTATAGTTGTATGCATCATACAGTTGTACCAAACAAAAGTCACAAGAAAAAGGTTTCTAGAGGTCCCATGATATACTTCAAAACAAAAAGTTCAATATTATATAAAAATTTGCAAATATATGTGCGAAACAAATGGATGTGTGTTTCATCTTAAAAATAGAAGGGTATGGGGAGTATGTGTCAAGACCTAATTCCATAATTTGTTCAAAAAGTTTATTCAAAACCCTTTTTTACTGTTCTGTATGTAAGAATAATTAAACCACTAGTTTGTAAAAGACATTTACAGCAAATTTTTAATTTTAAATGTTTATATGGAAACAAAAACTAATTGTTAAAAAATTCTGTTTGAACAATGTCCTTCACTATGTTGCAGAAATTTTTCTTTAATTAAATAATTTATTTAGCAGGTTTCAGGAGATCAGTGGTTCAAATTCCCCTTTTATGCCCTATTCAGATACGTTGGGCTAAGCATTTTTCAGTCATTATTGTTTAAAATGAATTCATTTAAAAACTATGGTTAAATTATGCATTTAACTTTTTTTTTCTGTGGGAAAAAAATTCTTAACAATTTAAAAGGAATATTTTCAATATTTTTTCTAATTCAAATTCTTTTTTCGATTTATAGGTGAATGGTTGCTTAGAAGAATCCAAAACCATCTTTCTGAGTCTTTCACAGCTGAAAGAGGCCTGCGTCAGGGAGATTCGCTTGCTTGCCTGCAACAGACAAAACAATTAAGATCCAGGCTTGTTAGCCGAAGAACTAAAATGAGATTATACAAGACACTTCTATTGCCTGTGCTGCTGTATGCTAGCGAAACTTGGACATTAAACGTAGACGTCCAGCGAGCTCTGGAAACTTTTGAAAGAAAAGTGTTAAGAACTATATTCGGGCCTGTACAAGAACAAGGGTGCTGGCGAACCAGATATAATTTTGAACTTTATAGACGTTACAAAGAACCTCAAGTTGCACAAATCATTCAAAGTTACAGACTGAGATGGCTCGGCCATATCTGGAGAACTCCGAAAATAACCCGATTAGATTATGTGTGCAATATATTTTAAAAAAGTTTTCATTTCAAAAGTTTTTCATTTTTTTGAAAGTAGTTTTCTAATGATTTGTGCAATTGAGTATAAATGTAGTTAAAAATTCAGACTGATAATTTTAGGTGTAAAATTTGCAGATAAATATGTGTGTAATATTTTTATGAATGTCAAAAATTTGCTTGTGGTGTGTAATCAAGAGTTTTTAGTAACATCTTTTTTTTACTTATTTATGTTTTAGCTGTATTTAAAACTGCCTTTAGACCAATAACATTTATACACTCTAGTTGGTTACATTTTGCTTCCATGTAAATATAGTATAATAATTTTAAATTTAATTGTAACACATTTATATTCTTTCTTTTCAAATTTATTTTAATCTTTTTACCCATGTGCAGTTCTGATTATCTTTATTAGGTACCTATTACAATAAGTTTTTATTCTGTAATTTATCATCAGTTCGATTCTATTTCATTAAGTATTTTTCATCTTGGTTGTTATTGTAGGAAGTGTAATACTTGGTTGTACTACAGTGAATTTATGTAAAAATGAATTTTTATGTTGTAATAAAATTACCCTGCTGACTTTTTACAAAATTCTGAATAATTGAAGTGATGTATTAAGGACATTTTCTTTTTCAGTTATGTTTTTTTTTATTTTTTCTCATCAAGATATTATTACAGGGGAATGATAGAACCGGGATATCAGGGAATTTTATCGATCTGGAAAAGTCGGGGAAATTCGTAAAAATATCTTAAAATCGGGGAAAATTAATAGTTATTTGTTACTCGAGTTATAAATTAGTATCTTATGTGTAGAATTATTTGTATTAATAAATGGAATTAAAAAAACTTATATTCATTTGTAAAAGCATAAGTTTTTGATTAGAGCAATTAATTTCTTATGATTTGTTAAAGAATAAAGATTTGAAGTAATATTTTGGCAGTTTTTCTTGACTAAATCTTTGCAAAAATATATAATATTAGGTATGTATAATTATGCTATATTTATATTTATGCTCCAACATGTTATTCTGGTACTCATGCAAAGATCACTAATTAGTTATTGAAGTTTTGAGCAAAGATCATAATAACCTCTACTGTTAATATAATTTAACTTGTGTTGCAAAGAGTAGTTTTAATGTTTCTTAGAATTCTTATACAGTTTTAGAAGCAAAGTATTTTGTTAAAATTTCCAGTATTTTTTTACATATAAGAAATGTAATATACTATTTTAATAGATTTTTTTAGGATGTTCAATCCATTTTTAAAAAATTTAAATTTCATAAAAATATTTTTTTTTTCATTTTAAATAACTGGCAAAAGTGTTTTTAATGTGTATTGTACACATACAGTGATTCTGAGTAGGGAGAAAGCCAGGAAACTAATATAATTAGTAGCCTTAAATCAGGGAAATGTTTTTCACAGTTTCTGTAGCCCCCCTCCCCCCATGTATTATATTTTTAAGCTGACTCAGACTGTCAAGACTTTACTAGTCAGTGCAAACTCAAAAGCCTTATTAATATTTTCTAAAAATTATAATTCGTAAAAGAATAAGTAAAATTCATGCAAATAACTGGTGTGTTGCGTGCTTTAGATGTTCTTAAAGGATAAATGGGTTCTTGAAATTTCAGGCTTAAAATCTTAAAAACATGCAAAATTTCAAAACACACTGATGTATGGCTAAGAATTTGTTTAAAATTCTTAAAACCTTTCATGAGGCAATAAGATTGCTGTCTAAATGAATGTTTACAAATATTTAAAGAATAAAAAATAAAATATTAAATTATTTTTAAATTTTTTTATTTATTTATTGCACATACAGGTAAAAATATATGTGCAAAACACAAGGCTTATAAGTTTAACAACTGTACTAGTAAACAGTACCGTTCTTTTGGTGAACTTTATTAACAAATTATTTATTATAAACCGTGCTATATAGTTCCATTATATAAATCTGCCGTACTGTGCAGAATAATGCTGGTATTAAAAGAAGCACCCTCCAATTATTTCTTACTAGTTTTTAAAATGGCAAAAGTGATGAAACTAAGGTAAAAGACCTATTATGTTTAGTTAAAAGCTTTACAAGTGTAAAATAATAAGCAGCATTTTACTACCTCAAGGGGCATATTTATTCATAATGCTCTTTATAAGGTACAAAGTCACTGGTCTCAATATTGCTTTAAAAATGTTTTCTTTTAAACGTTCAGAAAAGGTTAATAATTCATCAATATTAAAAGCATTTAAAAAAAAGCGTTTTTTTTAAACGCTCTGAATAAGTTTACAAACTGATAAAAAAGGAGCGAAATCAATAAAACCATTTTCAGAAAAAGAGCATTTTTCTTTTAAACGCTCTGAAAAAAGTTACAAATTAATCAAAAAGGATCGAAATGAGTAATGAAAACATTTCCGAAAAAAGAGCGTTTTTTCTTAAACGCTCCCTTTAACATTAAAAAATAATCAACAAAGAGCGAAATCATTTCTTAAAATATTGCTCAAAAAGGAGCATTTCTTTTAACACGCTCCTTTTAATATTAAAAACTAATGGAAAAGGAGCGAAATCGTTCAATACAAAAAAGGAGCGAAATTCGCTCCGAATATTTCGCTCCGCGGAAGGATTGTAAAACGCTCCGAAAGGACGATGCACTTTCAAGTACGGAAAGGAGCGAATTTCGCTCGTTTGGTTTAAGCTTGATATATACCGGACATATGGCAATCCTAACTATATTCTATGCTATATTTAAAATATTATTTCTAACGGAGCAACGATAGATTGCTTAACTGCTTTAAAAGCTGAAAGTGTTATTTGAAAAAAAAAATGAATATAACATTTATTTTAATAGTCTAAGCAGCTATCTGGTTAAAACAACACTTCGCGTATTTTTTTTGTTATTTCTAAAAGTTTTCCTAATGACGTATTACTCACAGGTCAGTCATTTTCGTCAGTTTTGCTTTTGTCATCATTTACATTTAAAGCTTTTTAAAAAGATTCCGTTCATTTGTACTTGTTCGTTTTCTGCTTGGCTAAAGATCTGGCATTACATTTCTAATTGAAGGAGCAAATTTGTTTATGAATGAATTTTGATCTTTCCAAAGTTTTTTATTTTAATTTCTAGTCACGATACTTGCTTTTGCCTAACAAATTTTTCGTATATGTCCGCGATGTTGGCTACTTCCATCTATTTAGTTCGATTGAATTTCCTGCAAATTGTGCACTTTTTGAAATATTCTTCGAAGAAATTGCACTTTGTAATTTTTTATCAGTGTTTTTCTGTTGTAGACTGCTTCTTCTTCAATATGCCTGATTGTTTCAGATGATATCGTGTTTCAATTTTCATTCTGATCTGCTTCTAGCTGTTTTCTTTCTTTTTTAACTTAACCGTCAATTTAATAGTAATAAAAGTGAGCAGAACTTTGGTAAACTGACAAATATTCAGAAAACATTTAAAGTCAAAATCTTGTGTTTATCTCCTTACTATGCAAGTTATATTTTGCTCTGAGAGATCAGTACTAAACATTTATTAATCGATTGCATAAAATAAAATAATGAAAAATATGTAATTTTATTCAATCAATACAATCCTAGAAAAATAATATAATTATTTATCACGAATATTTAAATACAATCGCCTTTTTATGATTATTTTATATTCTATAGAAGAATATTTTCGTTTAGCACCCCTCATCCCCCCCAAAAAATGACAGGTTCCACAGGTATTTGAGAAGGTTAAAGTGATAGAGAATGAGAAAAAAGAAAAGCGTCAAAACATCTAACTTAGAATTCAAACTGCACAACTATGTGCATGTAATAATTTAATTTTTTAACTTTCTTTAATTAGTTTAACTATACCTCATTTTTAATTACTTCTACTTCCATCGTAAGAAGCGCACTTCTACTTTCCCTTCGAGTGACGAGTCTTTCCGGGAAATCTCCCTTTTCTGAGTACTTAAACTTTCTGCGCATTGCTCTCTGCCCTTTTTGATTCCAACATGTAAGTTGACAGCAACAGCGCGTAGCTTCGCGCGTTACGTCTTTAATTCTGGTCAGTGGCGAATCTAGGATTCGGGTCTGGGGGAACCCCGGAGGGCATAAAAATTTTGTATCGCCGTGACGAATGTCAAACCTCAAGGCTATAGTAAACCAAAACTGTTTTAACTTTATAGACTTTACTCACCTGACAATAAGAATCATAAAGAACAATAAAATACTTTATATAGATAATTTAATAAAAATTACAATGAAATAACTAGCAAAAAAATGTTTTCGACAGTGTCAAAACTACAAATACAAGGGAAATGACTTTAAAAGTAGAAAAATTTACGAGCCTGTATAGACAGAAAGCAATGTTGAAACGTTTTTACTATTTTTTTAAAAGAGGGAAATTAAGAAAAAACAGTTGTAATTATTTTAAATAAAATCAAGAATTCTGGCTTGGGTCTTGGGGGGGGGGGGGGGGGCCCGAAAACCCCCCCCCGGATTCGCCACTGATTCTGTTCATGGATATTCTTAAACTATGATTCCTTTAACTATTGAAAAGTAACCTACATTATCTTCTACGATTGAATAAAAGGAAGATTGAGTCAGCTACTCTCTTTTCCTTTACCCAGATGGTATACAATTCACATTTAATAATGATGTTTCATACATATATGCAAAGAGATAGCGTAATAAAACTTTTAGAAGAACAAGAGAAAAATAGCCATTCCTAAAATATACACAGAAAAATGTTTTGTATAAATTTTCGAGTATAATGAAAAACGAAGTAACTGTCTCAAATATGTTTAATTTGGAGGCTCTTGCCGTGTCAATACTTGGATTTAGTTTAGTTTAGTTATATTAACGTCCCGTTTTGAAGCAACACGAGGGCTATTTTGGGACGGACCTCGTAATTTTGAACCTCGGTCAGATGACGAGGACGACACCTGAACTGGCACCCCCCTCTCCAAACTTCCACGCCACACCAACGGGAGGACGTTTGACCACTACGTGTCAATACTTGGAATACAAATTTAAAATCACAGCAAGGATTTTTAACCCAGTAATGACAGTTTGGGACGCTTCGGGCGCTCAGAGGATTTTCTCTGAAAGGCGAAGAAAGCGGGAATTGCTATAATATTTATTACTTCGAATAACGGGAAGTAAATAGGGCCATCTACTTCACATTGTTCCGATGAGCGGGATATTCCAGTTCACACCTCATACTACCGAAAATTACGGTGTTAATACAGGTTTAAGACCCGATTTTATGCCATTAGCAAAGAGGTAAAGATGGTTATTATGAAATTTTGGAATTTCAAAAAGAGTTAATTTCGAATCATTTTTTGTATTGTGTATATTTATTTACCATATTTTTAAGGAGGTTAATTATTTTTATAATTTTGTCAAGCAATGCTCACTGCAGATTAAGGCATAAGACGCTGTTTGCCAAGTTTGAGACGAAACTGCTCTCAAAACAAAACAAAAACTGGTTTTCAACTGCTTTGAATGTGCTGAAAATGAGCAAAACATTTTCAAAATTATTGTAACAGTTGGTTTACGGCTATGATTCAAGGAAATCGAGCATTCAAAGAGATCGAGCGCAGTTTTCAACTTAAATTTTTCTGCCATAAGAATAGCGACGACTGCAGAAAGTATATATTTTTAACCCTTCAGCACACACATCCAATTTTGGAACGTTAGAACACGCGCGGGTTCATATTGACCCCAAATTGTTAGACACATACTCCCTATTTTATTGACTATTTGAACAAAAATAAAATATTGTCAAATTATAAGAATATTTTTTCGCACAAATAACTTGTATTTAAGACACAAAATGTGATTTTTAATAAGAAAAAAGAAAGTTGAACTTATCTCCTTTTCCTCCCCTTTTCAGTAATCTTTTCTTCTCTGCTGCACACGTTCGTAAGCTGTCGTAGCCATAACATTAAATTAATCTGAAACGCTAGCACACGCTCGGGTCAATTTGACCAAGACCCCCGTAAAATATGAGAAACCCTGTTTCACAGTTTTCTGCTGCACTTATCTTCTTTTTTTAACTCCCTCACGATGGTACAGAAAGTAACGGGGTCAAGTGCTAAGAAATTCCAAGAATTTCTAAACAAAAGACAAAGGGTGGAGTCAAAAAGACCCCTTGCATGGGCTGACGGTAGCAATAGAAGTCGTCTTCTTGGGAACGTCACAAAAGAAATTAGTATAAGAAATCCGTTTTTTTTAAAGGCCGCAAAATCATTAAATGTTTGAAAAAGCATTAAATCATTTAAACTCAAACAGTCTAAAAATAGCAAAATAAAATAAAACAAATATTAAAATATTCTATAAAAAATACTACAACTTAATTTTGTGTGGGAAATAAATGTAGCAAATAAACAACAAACACTCGGATAGGGAAAATACAGGGTGACCACTGAATGACTGAAGGGTTTGAAAAGTCATAACTTGTTCTTTTCAAACTTCATTATTTTCTTTTTCACAGTCATACAGCATCAAGAGGAGATGCTCTCCGGACTATACCTACTTATACTTATGATATCCAGCAACGAGTAAAGCTCACTGAGTTTTTCCATCCCATTGAAAGGTGAGCTACTCCAAATCAGAGAAAATACCGGCAGCATTTTAATGTCAAAGTGTCTCCTAACGTTGTTTTCCACACATAATACTGAAAAAATCCATTAATTATATGTATATGGACGAATTTTCTGTTTTGTTTACTTACATTAAAAACCTTGACTTTATTTGCATTACATTTGGACTTCCTCTTTGAAGATTCCATCGACTTAGCATTACACCGGAAGCAGGTTTTCAAGGTTATTAATGTAAATAAATAACAACAGAAAACATCGTCCATATATAAAGTGCTAACATACGAGGCACAGAAAAGAGTGTAATTTCTCTTTTGCCGATGGCAACGATCGGTTTATTTACAAAATAAAACTGGTAGCCATGTTAGGCATAACTTCATAGTCATAACCTGCTACTATATTCGTTCTGGTGTAAAATAACCTTTTCTCGATAAAAGTGAGTTTAAGATGAATAATTCTCAATGTCTCTTACAATATAAGGAAACTTTGAATGAAATTGTTCAAAAGAGATAAGTTAGAAATGAAGTAGATGGGCTTAAACGAGCTAGAGAACTTTTACATCAACGTCAAAATAGTTTCAATCAGCGAAGATAAAATCGGGTCAATTCACAAACTCAGGAGAATATCATGGGACTTACTATTGTGAACAATGTACATTAGCTAATTTCAATTATGCGCACGCAACCTGGTACTTTTTTCTGTCTTGGCGAATTTTCTTGGCGCACTGTATGGCCAATTTGCCTCTAGAAGAGCCAGGAAAACCATGGTATGCTAATAACCGAGCGCAGTTGCTTTGTGCGGTTCAACTAGTTTAAAAATAAAATATTAAAAAATTTTAAAAGGCATATATTTGTTAATGTTATTTTTGTTTCAGTCTTGCAGTGGCCACCTTGTATGATTATCTTTCAGAGGACACTAAAAATTTCTCAACGTCCCTTTTCATGGAATTGAATGTTTGAAGAAAACAGTTTACAGTTTTCTGCTCTGATTTCTGCAACGGTTTTCTGATTCATTGTGGAGCGTAAAGTCTTTTTTCGTTCAAAATACCGTTTTCGCGCAAGAAAGTGATTACTTGCACTATATTTTAGTGAAATTGTGTTTTGTCTGGAGCTATATAACCGGCAATAGAACCAAGGGCCGGATTATTAAGTAGGAAAAGTAGGCAACTGCCTATGGGCCCCCTCAACTTTAGGGGGTCCCTTGGCCTCAGGAGTTTTTTTGCTTTATTTTCAGAGTAATTTAATTTTGTACTTTCATCTAATTTAAAAACACCATGCATTCGAATTAATTCAAATTACAATCAAGTAACGTTTCAATTTTGGAATATTATCTAAAAACATTCCTAATTAATTACCGTCTTTTAGTTCTAATACTGTTTTATAATTATAAAAATTATTTTGCTCTATTATTTCCAAAAATCTCCGATCCTATAATTGAATAGCATTTAGTTCTGTAGAAAAAGTTTCATATTTTTTTATTAATTTCATATTTTTTTATTTTAATTCTTTATACCCGAGATACTGAAACCAACTCTTTTTAATGTGGCTCGCAGTTTACTGCTTTTTCTTCGATATTTGCTAAATAACACTGCTTATATACAGCATAAATTAAAATAAATAAAAAATATCCTGTTTTGGATGATGGTAAGGGGACAACGGGCCCCCAAACTCTCATTGCTTAAGGGCCCCTACAGGGCTTAATCTGGCCCTGTTAGAACCTTCCGAATAAGCGTACGTTAATTAAGTAGCTCAGAAGCCAAAGCGGATAAGTCCATTTTTTGATGTCTTCTGTTTTTTGTTAACTTTGATGGAATTAATAACATTATTTTTAGTTATTAAAAGATTCGCTTGTTGCTTCATTAGAAGACTTTTTATACTTTAACCAATCAATTTAATAAACCAAAATTTAAAAAAAATTATTGTCTTAAAAAACATGAATTTTCTCAATTTTTTTTCCTCGCTTTATCCGCATTGGCTTCGGAACGACTCAATTATAACAAATCTGTATATGCATTAAATTTTTCTATTGCATTCATTTTTGCCTTCCAATTTGTGATTTATTGTATCTATATCAACCCATATTTGCTGCAAGAATTTTTACTGATTGAAAATATATTAATCGAATATCAAAATCAATCTACATTAAATCCTCGGTGAACTCTTTCATCATTATAATTTACTACTCTAGAGGGGATCAAAATTGCTTTATTCGGTTCATAAGATTTTATCAATTTTTTCTCCAATCAGATATTTTTAATATCTTTTTTACACTATTTTTTCTGATCCTAGTTATTATCTTTGCTGTTGCATTCCCAGGGGAAATATATCATTTTTATGTAACTCTGCTGTTAGCGTTATGTAAGCTAAATAAAAACCTGTTTTATTTATTCAGAACATCTGTAGTATTAGAATCTACCTGATATTCAACAAAACCTAGGTTTTTGTTGATCTGCGAATTAAGAAAATCGACAGTCTTTCTAGGGAAAAAAAACCCTGGAAGCTTTTCTAATCCAAAAAAATTATGCAATATTTATTTCGCAAATGTAATATTCTTCTTTAGTGGAAAGCGCATTAGGGTACTTTGTGATCATATTAACTGATCTTCTTATGCTATAGTTAATAACATGATTTCAATTTCTATCAAATTTTGACTCATGATTCTATTCTCGCAAAAAATAGCAGATTTGTTATATATTATATTAATATCAAGATCAATAAAAGAAACAAAACTAAAATATAAACTCGAAAAATTGTAGAAACAAAGATTTTAAAGTTTAAAGCAAATTAGAGCAAATAATATTAAAAGGGTGGACTCCTAAAATGGCGATATAAGGTTGGATAAATTTTGTTCTTCTTTTTTGTTTTTTAAGAGTATTTTTTCACTGTCATTTTTGAAGAATGTTCTTTTCCATTCCACTTTCGAACTTTTTGGTCACAATTTGGGCTATTTTTGGCTAAAGTCCTGCCCTTATACAGAAAAAAGTCCGTTTTGAAACTCTGCTTCTTCGGTTTGACCCCTGACGACGTACGAGAAAAAGGGTTTACGCCATTATGTTGCCTTGCTTTCTTTGTTTTGTTCTAAATTAATATCAAATAATTTTTATTGACTTATTGTATGATTAATATAATCTAATCAATCACCTAATCTAATAAAAATCAGAAACTATCACACTGCAAATAACAAAGTTATTGTAAAATATTCACTAATTAAAAGTTGCATATCTTTAAGGACGTGTTGAGGTCTCGGCCTCGGGACCAGAGGTGGTCAGGTTCGAAACCTGATTCCACCAAGATTCCGCCGTTTATGTCGATCTGAGGCGCGTTAAATCTAACCTAGAAAATTATTAAAACAATCCTGCCTAAAAAATTTATATTTTAGTGCCCCCTGAAGCTTTGCGTCCCTGCAAAAAAACCCTATCAAAATCTAAAATTATGTAAAACTCCATTCTTACAATTGTATTTCATGACATGTTTATTAAATAAATTTATTTAATAAATATATCACAAATAAATATTTATTAATTAAGTAAATTAATTGATAAATAGTTGAACAAACTTGCCCCTTTCTTCTTCAAATTCAAGTTATACTTACGTCCCGTTTTGAAGCAACACGAGGGCTCTTTTCGGACGAACCTCGTAATTTTGAACCGCGATCAGAAGAAGAGGACGACACCTGAGATGGCACCCCCGCTCCAAACTTCCGCAACACACCAGCGGCGGGACGTTTGAGCCTTTAAGTATGATTTACCGGGAAAAAGGTCTAAAATACAGTGGATCTTCAGTGGAATCGGCTTCCGAACTTGGAACCCCCTGTTTCTTCGGCCGACACCTTACCACTAGGCCACCGTAGACCTCTCTTCAACTTCCAAAAAACTGCCTTCGAGTCTGCGTTGGAAAATAAAAAAAGATGCATTGTGAATCGAACTCTTGAAATGTGCTACCATCGATTGAATATAAAAGCAAAAATATACTTAAAAATACTTTTTGTAAAATTTATGTTAAAAAATAATTCCTGGTAGTTTCTGTTGATTTTTAGGAGCGCTAAGACTTTCAGAAGATATGCTAAGCATTAACCCTTTTAGTCCAAGTGATGCCATTTGGAATCATCATATTCATTATTTTTTTTCGCATTTTCCTCTTTTGAAATATATTTTTTATTCTTACCAATAATTGGGGGGGGGGGGCAAATATTACCGTAAATTACTGGGAATCAAAAATTGTTTTAGAGTCTTTATCTCCAAACATACTGAAAGTGGAAGAAAAATAAAAGCGTGTATTTGTAAGGAATTTTACGCTCTTTAATTCGTTAATTCACATGTAGTGTGAGAACTGAAGAGTTTCCTAGATATACAAGAAAAACTAAAAAAAGATACCAGAAAACGAGCAGCGGCTTCTGCTAATCGGTAGACATTGCGAATGGAAACCTATCACCGGTGACTGACACTGAACAATCTAATTAGATGACCCCTTCTCTGCTAAAGTTAAGAGATAGCTATTTTTCTTCTAGTTTTATTATTTTCGCAGATAATGGCTCTAAAACAATTTTTGATTTCCAATAATTTACGACTCCCTAGACCAGAGGTTCCCTACGTTAAGAATCATTTGTGTGTAGGCGAAATCAAAGCTGTTAATGGCAGAAACAAGAAAAGAATGAGGGATTAAAAAAGTTACAGAATTTTGTTTCTCCTAATGAAAACTTGCTATTTAATAATTATACCACTTGAATAATTGATTATTTCGAAGAGTAATTTTTAGCTATCTTTATAAGTTAAAACGAAATAATTACAATACTTGCTTCATTTTCTTTGGCGTTGAACTAATACTATTGTAAAAATGAAATAAAATGTAAAATCAAAAATAAGTTCTTTAAACGTAATTAATTCGAGTTATTTTACTTTTAAGCTAATAATAACATTAATGATAAAACTTCTTTGCATAGACGCATTTTTTGGGGAGGGGGAGTTGGATGTGATAGTAGGGGATATGCAAAAACAAAAATAATAATTAAGGTGTACGTGAGGAAAAAAAGATTGGGAACCCTATCCCTAGACCACCGAAACGGCTTCTTACTTACCTGAAAAAAATAATTTTTAAAATGCGCTCTCATTTATAAAAAAATCCCCGTAGTTGAAACATCATTAGTTTCTTTTTATATTAATTTTTGAACTGTGTCCAACAATTCTCGGACACCCTGTCTGTAATCTCTAAGAAGTGCCATCACAGGAAATGGCAAGCCCACATTAATCTGCATAATCAAAATTCCTACTGACCTCTTCACAGAAACGAAACCTTATTTTTTTTTCACCGTGTATCAATTATGTCATTGTTTTCAAAATGGAAACGTAAAGCGTGAAAAAATGCAAATGTCTCTTCTGCTTGAGTAAACACTAATTCGAATAAAGAAACTCATTTTTACTGTTTATTTAATGACGTCTGTTGGTGGCTCAAATTTATCAATTTAAACGCGATATTAGGAGTGAACTTGATAATTACAGAACCATTACATTAATCACTAGGACTCACATTTTTCAAATCAAGATTTACGGAAACTAGATCATGAGCTTCAGTATAAATAGAGAAACAACAGCATTTCGATATCAAAGTTTGCTTTCCAGCATTTGCAACAGTTTCAGTAAACGGAAGAGGAAACAAGGCAACTTCCAAAATGGTAATGGTATTTTTGAAATAATAGTCTATTGAATAAAAAATGGCATTTCTGATTTTAAAATGATAATACAAAAATATTCGTTGACTTTTAAAAAAGTCTCACTTTTATAAAAGTTGTTTTTGCATTGAAAGAAGACAGAATGAAAATACAAGTCAGCATTTTAAATAATAGTGCAAGTAACCAATTTAGTTACAAAGCAAAAGATAAATGTCAAATTTCTTACCGACAATTTCTGATGCTGTGAATCTCATTAAATACCACCGATCTTGATTATGTTCCAAATGTAAAATATTTTTTTTGTTATCATAATGTAGTTCAATGCAGAATGTTTGTACGTTTTATATAAATATAAGAAATTATATTTTAATAATAAAAAATAAGCAAAGTAACTGATAAATTTAGAATGGATGATTGGAGTAAATTATTTATTTAAGAAATAAGAATTAAAATTAAAATAAGAGAAAACTGTTATTCGAAAACGTTTAAAATACCGATAGAGGGATTCATAAATGATCATTTCTAATTTAAAATATGGAAAAAATAATCCCCAAAACATCATTGTTAAGTAGGTACTCTTTGAAATTAACAATACCCCATATAATTAATACAGTAGTAACAGATAAAAGAAAGATTTTAATCTTTTTCAAATCCAATTATTGTCTTTTGCTCTTTTCTGAAAATTAAAATATTTTCTTACAAAGTTAAGAAATAAGGAACAGCTATAAATTATTGTCATATTCTCTTTCAAAAGTGTTGTTTCATGAATATAAGAAAATGATGGATTATATTTCACGTTTCCAGAGATTCTCAGTAATTTTGTTTGTTGCTCTCTGCCTTGTGCTGTTATGCACGTATGCCACATGCCAGTCCTCTGACGGTCTAGAAGCCCGTCATCACCATCACCACGGGCATCACCATGGCCATCACCACGGACACCACCATGGTCATCACCATCATCATGGCCACCACCACCATCATGGTCACCACCACCATCATGGTCACCACCACCATCATGGTCACCATCATCACCATGGACACCATCATGGGCATCATCATCACCACGGACACCACCATGGACATCATCATGGCCATCATCATCATCACGGACACCATCATGGACATCATCATGGGCATCACCATTAAAAATCAATAATGCAGAGGGATCACTTTTATTGCCTCTATTCATAATTTCCCCGATTTGATATGTGATTTTGTATCACCTTGTTTAGAGAATAACAGAAAATTAATGAATAAAATACTTTTATAGTAATGAAGGCTAGTTCTTTCTAATTATCATATATTCAGTTTATAACTGTATCTACAAATTAACATGTAATGTATGTAACTTTAATTATATTGGTCAGACTTCTAATACAATTAATATTAGAAATAATCAACATTGATCTGATACAAAGAACTTTAATAGAAATAAAAATTTAAACAAAATAGAGATTAGGATTAAATAATAACAAAATAGAGATAGGGCATTTTAATTTTCATGGCTTCGAAAATATAGAAATTAGTATTGTGAAAATAGTACCTAATATTAAGAATAGATTACGGTTGGAAAACTACTTTATGCACTATTATAATACAATTTATCCTTATGGACTTAATATTAGTTACTTCAATAAAAATGTAATGCAAATAATCAAAGATAATAGTTCACAGTATATTTATAGAGAACCTAATAAAGTAATACATAGACACTCGAAGAATAAAACAGCTAAGAAAAAGAGAGAAATCAGAAGTTTTGCAAAAGTAAAATAATATCTTTCTGAATTGAGTTTAAACTTTGACAATGATTTTAATATTAAAAATATCAAGCGATACATGTTTGGACTGAATAAAAAGGAAGTTAGAGTTATTAGAGAATTATTTGATAAAAATTTACCATATACTCATGGTTGAGATATTATTAGAGATATTTACAAATTTATCGTTATAAAATTAAAATTGTCTAGAGTCAATAATAAAATTAAGGACATAGAATATTGTGCATTTTTATTTATGAATGAAACCTTTGATAATTGTAACTTTTCAGATATTTTGGATAAATATATTGTTTGTTTTCCTATTAAGAATATAAAAATCAAACGAGCTTTTAAATACAATAAGCTACTTCGAAGATTGATATTTAACTACAATTAAATTAAAGAAAGTAGCAATATTGACAACTGCATATGTAATGAATACAACAATTTTATAGATAAAAAGCATGGACATGTAATTACAGGTGACTTAAATATAGTAAATAATAGTATATTAAGAGAACTAATGAAAAAGGGAACAAAACAGAGAATGATTATATCCAATAGTAATCGGAGTATTAAAACACAATTAAAAAAAGATACAGAGAAATTTATATTGAAAATGGCAATAAAATATAGTATGCCTCTAGAAGTTTTTGAGGAGTATAAACCTCAAGTTCTGAATGATTTGTATAGACGCAACTTCAAAACATATGATGAAACTAGATACTAGGATATAAAAACACAGATAGAAGATCTGCAGAAAGAATTTGTTATAGTTTATGTTGACAAAGTACCTTACAATTATGCTATCAATTGTAAGTATGATTATTGTAAAGTGCTTAAAGAACATATTCTAAATAATGAGGCATATATTGAAACTGATTTTAGTACAAAAGAAATAGATAATAGAATTAAAGCTTTTCATAAAAAGTTAAATATTTATTGAGAGAAAGTGAACTATTCCCATATTTTTCTTACACCAAAATTTCATAAAAATCCTATAAAATTTAGAGGCGTAACGAATGGGAGCTATAGTTAGGTAAAATTTTACAAAATATCTGCAAAAGGTTATAAAACAATTAAAAGTACAAAATAATACAGTAATTATTAATAATAGCTATGAAATTATAAAGAGTATTAAAGATATTAATGTTTATGCTGTGCATACTTTTGATTTTCAAGATTTATTCAATAGTATGGTGCTATATTATGGTGCTAGTAATGCTATGAGATATGGATATCCTATAAATGTCATGTATGCTTATGTTAAAAAGAAATATTTAACGCCATAAATTAATAGTCTTTTAGATTTATTTTTCGTGTGATCATATGTTATGGAATTCACAAAGATATTAGTATTTCACTACATAGGTAGATGGCGCAACTAGATTAAAAATAAGATTGCATTATATATTCATTTTTATTTTTAAGTACATTTCCAAAATAATATATATTATTATAAAAGGTTAAATATAAATTTATAGTTAATATTTTAAGGATGTTTATTATAGTATTAATAGCCTAATTTAGAAACAATATTTTCACTTTAAATGCGGAACTGTCTTTAGAATGGCGCTCAAGTCATAACAATAATTATGACTATTGAATTGGTATTCTTTAAGTTATATACTTTCTCGTTTCTAATCTTGAAAGATTTTGGAGATTTATTCCCCTACCTTTTTGTTTTACCAATAATTGGGTTTCGCAGAGTGTTGGTGCCACAAATCTAGATTAATGCGACAAATCGGTTCCCAAGACAGATTGACATTTGATTGTTGGAATTCCAATTTTGGGTTGTCTCTTTCATAGTAGTAATGGTATATAATCAAACTATCTTTTGTATTCCATTTGTATGATTACTGATAAGGTAACTTTATTTTATTTTAATTTTTATATAATTATATACGTATATATTGAAAATATAACATGTTTTGATTATTTGAAATATTTAACTATATA
Source organism: Araneus ventricosus (assembly GCA_013235015.1). Classification (NCBI taxonomy): domain Eukaryota; kingdom Metazoa; phylum Arthropoda; class Arachnida; order Araneae; family Araneidae; genus Araneus; species Araneus ventricosus. The sequence continues at coordinate 66,284 of BGPR01003148.1, read as the reverse complement.
TATATCAAAACAAACAAGAAACAAAAGACAAAAATTAAAAAACATACAAGAAACAGAGGACAAAAAAGAAGACAAAAATTTAATAAATTGAAAATTATCATGGTGAGCCGCTCGTCAGGAAGAGAAGCCCGCCTATGATATTAATAAGTGCTTTCTTCTCCTAACGACATGCGAAAACCGTAAAAAATTTGTCGCAATCCTCTCAAAAAGCAGAAGAAATTAAAAATGGAAAAATTCTGGAATAAAAGACAAATACAATGAAGATGATTTTAAAAAATCGAAAGCAAAAAATACGAATACATGAGACCTAGAATAAAAATAAGAAACTAATATTCACAAAACAATAAAAGAGAAAAAAAAAATGAAAAGGTTTACTATCACCAGGAATAAGCACACCAGACTATAAGTAGCACTAGGAAATGCCGCCAAACCAGTTATGATGTTGCCAAACAGAGGAAGAAAAGGAGAAAAAGGCTTTGCCGATAGCCCCTAATTCACTGCTTGAGATATCGTCGCACAAAGTTTTCGGGAATACCATTTTTTAAAAGTTGATCAAATAAAAGTTTGGATTGTCTCGATTTTGAATTTTCATTTGAATAAATAGATTTAATACGAGAAAATTGACCGAGAATTTTGTTTCTATAAATCTTAATAGAAATCTTAGAAGACAAATAGGAAAGTCTGTTAACTCTAAAATCAAAATCCTTTCTTTTGTCATATATATCGATACAAAAGTTAATAACAACATGTTTAATATACAGGTCTAAAAAATCCACTTCAAACTGATTACTGTTTGTTTGTTTAAGAAGCAAGGCTGAAGGACAAATATTTTGCCACGTATTATTAAAAGTTCCATGATTAAAAACAATAAGATCAACTACATATCTGAAAGCCTGAGGATGAAAAAGTAAATAATTCTTTTCAAAATAATGCAGGAAAAGGTTAACTGTAATAGAAGAAAAAGAAGATTCTTGTGGAATGCCATGAGATTGGAGAAAAATAATTTCCCCATTGTAAATAAAATTTTTAAATATGCAAAAGTTATATAATTTATCCCAATACTCAAAGGAACATATATATATATATATATATATATATATATATATATATATATATATATATATATATATCGATATATCACAATATATAAAAATATACATATTTAACTTTCATCTTAGGTCCAAAATGAGTACATTTTACAAATTTCAGAATTTTAGAATGAATAATAAACTTTTGGACTGAAAGGGTTAATGTGTTAAACATGTTGGAAAAAATAAAAGAACGCGTCTTCAGAGTGTAAGTTCATGTGATATTCCAACAGGTATTATATACTCTGTGCAATGATATTTGTTATGTGACGGTGTCGTCAGGCGAATTCGTTCCTCTTTTGCATATATTTTATTATAATCTTTTAACCTCATTATATATTTGAAACCTTTTATGAACATAAAAGACGAGATATTTAGAAAGAAAAGAAATACTATATTCAGATGGAAATATGTGAAATACTCTTAAACACTTTGACATATGTTCACGATATTAACTTTTAGAAGGTAAAAAATAATTTCTGTAATCATGTGAAGAAGCTAAAAATATGACTTATGAGAATGAACAGAAGAAAAAAACTCAAGATAAAACATTAAAATTAATTCTAAGAGTAATAGATGAAAAAATTTAACAATCTGAAATTCAGGGTCTCCGAGAATTGTTGGACACATTTCAAAAATTATTATTATTAATAATAATAATAATACTATTAAGAACTAATAATATTTTAACTACGGTTTTTTCTAAATGAGAGTGCATTTTAAAAAGTTTTTTTCCAGATAGGTAAGACGCCGTCTAGGGAGTCGTAAATTACTGGGAATCAAAAATTGTTTTAGAGCTATTATCTCCAAAAATACGAAAACTGGAAGATAAATAAAAGAGTGGATTTGTAAAAAATCTTACGCTCTTTAATTTGCTAATTCACATGTAGTGTGAGAACTGAAGAGTTTTCGAGATATTCAAGAAAAACTAAAAAAAGAAACCAGAAAACGCTCATCGGCTTCTACTAATAGGTAGCCATTGCGAATGGAAATCTGTCACCGGTGACTGACACTGAACAATCTAATTAGATGACCCCTTCTCTGCTATAGTTAAGAGATAGTTATTTTTCTTGTAGTTTTATTATTTTCGCAGATAATGGCTCTAAAACAATTTTTGATTTCCAATAATTTACGACCCCCTACACCAGAGGTTCCCAACGTGTGGGGAACGCTAAGGGTACGCAAGAACCAATTGTGGGTTCGCAGAATCAAAGTTGCTAATGACAGAAACAAGAAAAGAATGAGGGATTAAAAAAGTTACAGAATTTTGTTTCTCCAAATGAAAACTTGCTATTTAATAATTATACCACTTGAATAATTGATTATTACGAAGTGTTATTTTAGCTATCTTTATAAGTTAAAACGAAATAATTACAATACTGGTTTCATTTGCTTTGGCGTTGAACTAATACTATTGTAAAAATGGAATAAAATGTCAAATCAAAAATAAGTTCTTGAAACGCAATTAATTCGAGTTATTTTACTTTTAAGCTAACATTAACATTATTGATAAAACTTGTTCGCATAGACGCATGGTTTGGGGAGGGGGAGTTGGATATGATAGTAAGGGATATGCGAAAACAAAAATTATAATCAAGGGGCACGCGGGAGAAAAAAGGTTTGGGAACCCTAGCCCTAGACCACCGAAACTGCTTCTTACTTATCTGAAAAAAAATCCTTTTTAAAATGCGCTCTCATTTATAAAAAAATCCCCGTAGTTGAAACATTATTAGTTTCTTTTTACATTAATTTTTGAACTGTGTCCAACAATTCTCGGACACCCTGTCTGTAATCTCTAAGAAGTGCCATTACAGGAAATGGCAAGCCCACTTTAATCTGCATAATCAAAATTCATACTGACATCTTCACGAAAACGAAACCTTATTTCTTTTTCACCGTGCATCAATTATGTCATTGTCTTTAGAATGGAAACGTACAGCGGAAAAAAATGCAAATGTCTCTTCTGCTTGAGTAAACACTAATTCGAATAAAGAAACTCATTTTTACTGTTTATTTAATGACGTCTGTTGGTTGCTCAAATTTATCAATTTAAACGTCATATTTGGCGTGAACTTGATAATTACAGAACCATTACATTAATCACTGGAACTCACATTTTTTCAAATCCAGATTTGCGGAAACTAGTTCATAAGCTGCAGTATAAATAGAGAAACAACAGCATTTCGTTATCAATATTTGCTAACAAGCATTTGCAACAGTTTCAGTAAACTGCAGAGGAACTAAGGAAACTTTCAAAATGGTAATGGTATTTTTGAAATAATAGTCTATTCAATAATAAATGGCATTTCTGATTTTAAAATGGTAATAAAAAAATATTCGTTGACTTTTAACAAAGTCTCCCTTTTATAAAAGTTTTTTTTTGTATTGAAAGAAGACAGAATGAAAATACATTGTAATACAGTATTTTTCCATTGAGAATTTTCAGATTTAAAGTCAGCATTTCAATTAGTAGTGTAAGTAACCAATTTAGTAACAAAGCAAAAGATAAATGTCAAATTCCTTCCCGACAATTTCTGATGCTGTGAATCTCATTAAATAGCACGATCTTGATTATTTTCCAAATGTAACTCTCTGTAAAATATTTTTTTGTTGTCATAATGTAGTTCAATGCTGAAGTGTTTGTATGTTTTATATAAATGTAAGAAAATGATATTTTAATAATAAAAAATAAGAAATGTAACTGATAAATTTAGAATGGAAAATTGGAGTCTAATTATTTATTTAAGAAATAAGAATTAAAATTAAAATAAGAGATAACTGCTATTCGAAAACGTTTAAAATACGGAAAGAGGGATTCAGAAATGATCATTTCTAATTTAAAATATGGAAAAATAATCCCCAAAACATCACTGTTAATTAGGTTCTCTTAGAAAATAAGAATACCGCATACAATTGATACAGAAGTAAACAGAATAAATAAAGATTTTAACTTTTTTCAAATCCAATAATTGTCTTTTGCTCTTTTCTGAAAATTAAAATATTTTCTTGCAAAGTTAAGAAATAAGGAACAGCTCTAAATTATTGTCTTATTCTCTTTCAAAAGTGATGTTTAATGAATATAAGAAAATGATGGATTATGTTTCACCTTTCCAGAGACTCTCAATAATTTTGTTAGTTGCTCTCTGCCTTGTGCTGTTATGCACGTACGCCACATGCCAGTCCTCTGACGGTCTTGAAGCCCGTCATCACCATCACCACGGGCATCACCATGGCCATCACCATCACCACGGACACCACCATGGTCATCACCATCATCATCACCATCACCACCAACATCGCCACGGCCATCACCATGGTCATCATCATCACCACGGACACCACCATGGACACCATCATGGGCATCACCATTAAAAATCAATAATACAGAGGGATCACTTTTATTGCTTCTATTCATAATTTTGTCGATTTGATATGTCATTTTGTACCACCTTGTTTTGAGAATAACACAATATTAATAAATAAAATACTTTTATAGAAATAAAGGCTAGTTCTTTCTAATTATCATATATTAAGTTTAGATATACTTTAAAAATTATATTTTACTAAGCAAATAGTTTTCATATACATCTTCAATTATATTTATTTTTTGAAACGACTATGTGATAATCTGGTACATGCCGTTCTTACAATAGAAATACAAGTTAACTATTTCAGTGTCCTTTCAAAAATTTAAATTTTGGAACCTTGTGTATCTTGTGACTTTTTAATCTGGTATAACTCTGCTTAAGTAAATTTAGCAGAAGTGAAATCTTCACAATTTTTTCGTGTCTTTGAGATTCTTTTCTTGATATTAAAATGAACGATTTAACTATAATCTGTACTGTTTTTTTGTTTAAATACAAGTCCTGTAAATATAAATAGAATAGAGTAAGAAACGAAGTAAAAATACTTAAATAATTTGAAACAAAATTTGAGCATTCATAACATGTAATATGTATTTCATTCTCATCATGTATTAAAATTCTTTGACGAAAATCTTTCCTTCTTCAAACGAAAAATGTAATTAATAATTTTATTAGTATATTATTAAATTACTCAAAATTAACTCAGAAAAGGGGAAACGGCATTGATGCAAATATGAATCAATGTACCATACTTCGAAATTTTTTTATTCTGATCCATTTACGAAATTTCAGTCTCTAGTAGTGCGCCTGTCTATTCTTCACTATAGACATTTTGTAGCTCAATCGTTACATTTTTAGATTTCATTCTAATACCGAAAACTTGCAAGAATTTGTTCATTCCTAAATTAGTACTTGATTTTATTCGGATCGTCAGTATTCTGAGAGAACAAATCTTTTCCCATGCTGCACAACAACATTTAGTCACAGAAGTGGAATAATTATTCTTCCTGACTATCTACATTACTGACAAATTGATCATTACCCCCTCTATTTACGAACGAGCTAAATTTCGACTGATAGGCCGTAAGTCGAATTTAGATTTTTTTCAGTAATATTTTCATTCAAACGGGTTAGAAAAGTTGTACATAAAACACAAAAACCTCATTATATTTATGCATAATAATTGTACACAATGTGAAAAATATATAATATGTTCTCAGGCGCAGTGGCGGCTCGTCAGATCAGAAACAAGCAGTTCTGCAAAAGTTTTATAGACCTAAGTTGTAGGAAATTTTGTGCTGATTATTTTGGTATATGATGATGATATACTAAAAAATGATAGTTTTTGAGTTATAAGCAAAAAAATGGCGAATTTGTTTTGTTTTTTGGCTGTAATAAAAATTCCAACAAGAATTATTGTTGGCGAACCTCAGAATCGTAATCAGCACCCTAAAAAACATAAAGAAGGAAAAAATTACAACTCCTCCAGAATTGGATTTAAAAAAACGACTTAACGACTGATCTACTAAGAAAAAGCGAAAAAGAATCAATGAGATGTCGCGCCAAATGTGAGCTGAAAAAAAATTCAGCTCAAATGAATGCAATTTGAAGCGGAGAAATGGTTGCTTTTATCCCGCTTCGCGTTGCTCTATGCATTAATATCGGATCCGTAGGAGGGGCAAAACCTGATGCAGTTCTGGTCTGTCTCTCTGTTAATTCTTGATTGATTTTGCGTCTTCTTTTTACATTTTTTATTACTTTTTTTCATTTTCGTTGATCACTGAATTCTCAATTTGGAAAAGAAAGCCCATTAAAATAAAAATGAAAATACAATCTTTTAAAATAATTTCAGGGGGGACTACAGCTCTGCTACTCTTATGGACGAGCCGCCACTTCTCAGGCGGTATATAATATATATGGTGAGCCATAAGTCTACTTACAGAAATGGTGAAAGCGGTGACTAATTTCTTTTCCGTTTTGAGGAAGATGAACCAATTGAAAAGAGATGCTATTAACGGAGGGAGAACGAATTGGCATTATTCTGTTTGCTGGAGAGGGGTACCACCCGTTATGTAGCGCGTGCTTTCAATGCAACTCACAGAACGCAGATAATCCATGACACCGTGGCAAAACTTATCATGAAATTCAAAAGGACAGGTTCCGTCGCCGATGCAAGCAGTGGAAGACCAAACACGGCAACAGATGAAGGTAGGTCAGCACAGGTGCTAGAAGCGATGGCCAGGAGCCCGATGAAAGGGAACCTGTCGTCTCTCTGCTCCAATGGGAATCAGCGAAAGCAGTGTCATGCGCATTTTGCTGGTCATCGGCACCCATGCAAGCAACAAGTGGGGATGGCCAGGATCCCGATAAAAAGAATTCGTCTTCTCTCTGCTCAATTGGTAATCAGCCATAGCAGAGTCATGCGCATTTTCCGGGAAAGCGGCTCCCATAGAAGCAACAAGTGGCACCCATACAAAGTGTAGGTGTTGCAACATCCTCCAGAGGACGGTCCTGACCGTAGGGTAGAGTTCTTTGAGCGGGAACTGAACAAACACGAGAATGTTCCTGTTTTTTGTAGTTCCATCCTTTTTTTCAGAAAAGGCAACTTTTTATGTTAGTGGTGAAGTCAGCAAACAAAATGCCAGGTACTGTATGGATAGCAATCCACATTGATGTCGGACAATAAGAGTCAAAGTGCGGAGAAATTCACGGTGTGGTGCGGGATTTGGGGTGACAGGTTTGTTGGTTAGAGCGACTGTCATTGTGTGTCGACGTGGAAGGAAGACTTAAGCACGCCTTTCCCCATTTGTATGGAGAATTAAGACTCACTCTGTATATGCTGCTCATAATATGTGCTCTTACAGGCGGTATAGATGATGTACCTACAAAATATTTTTCTCTGCGTGCTTCCTGGTATAATAGATGTACCACGAAACGCTAAGGATATTACTCTATCCGTGTAAGTAACCTGTGCCTCCTCCAATCATTCATAACACCACAGCATACCCCCGAACTAGGAGCCTGAAGGACTCCATGTCGGTTGGATGGGTATGTGTGAAACTTTATTGAAAAGCATAAGCAGAAAATTACATCAAGAGGATGTAAAAAACACATAAAAGGGAACTTAACTATACATACGCATAGAAGAATCTAATCATAAAATGGATATAAATGAGAATTAATACACTTCTGTAATTATATTATGAATTGTCTTATAATCAGATACTTGTTATTTAATTATGACCGTCCAGTCACCCAGAAGAAAATTCTAAAATTTTAATTATCTGTCCTGTTCAATCATTTCTTGTATGGTGAGTAAGCTGATTAATAAATTGTGAAAAGACCAGAGACATACTAGCAGAAGATTGCACCAAGGTCAAATAACAAATCTTGTATTTTAAGTTAGTTTATTATTTTAGGTAATTTTTATTATCCTTAATATAGAGATAAAAAATGCAAGTAAATTTAAAATAAGATGAGTCATTTTAAACTGTCGTGTGGGTATATCGTATACAAGGTGATTCTAAAATCATGGGAAAAACTTTAAGAGTAAGTCATTATTACTAGGACATGGGATCGAAACACAAATGTCGACTGCTACAGGGAGCTCTTTGAAAGTGAATTCAGTAAAAGAAACGGACACATCGCATAAAGTGTACAATGCAGGTTTAATGGAAGGAAAATTTACAATAACACACCAACTAGCTACACGAACGTGAGTAACCTGTATAGCTTCGGACGACAAGTCCTTTGATCACTTACGTTTAGGATACCAAATGTTTGGTATTGATACCGCGTCCTACTTGCCATTGTATCAGTCACGCTGCGTACGACTTGTAATTGTGTTATTTATACGCCTGTGTTGTTGTGCTGTTGTAATTTGTACCCCATTAAACCTGCATTGTTCACTTTATTTGGTGTATCCTTTTCTTTTACTAAATTCACTGGTAGAGCTCCCTGTAGCCGTGGACTTCAATACTTAGACAGATAGTACGAAATATTGTAGCTTCTACCCCTAATTTTTTTAGATATTTCGTGCGTTTGCCGGAAACCTAACTATATTAAGTAAGAGATTCATATAGTTTTCCAGCAGCTGAGATTTCCAGCAGCTTCCTGATTAGCTGAGCTGGCCAGCCAATCAGGAATCTTTCGAATCCTAAAATGCACTTGATCATCATGCCTGATCACCACGATGATCAATATGCACCAGAAGAAAAGAATAACGCATTCAATAGCCAAAATTGTAATTATTTATAAAATTAAAATTTTTTCACGAATAAAATATCTCTGTTTCATTTCCAGAGAAATGTTGAGTGGATGCGATGGATAGTTAAAAGCGCACTTACTTCAATTAATTGAAAAATTAATTTAAAAGACTGTTTTTAAATCAATTTTTTAGCCAATTAACCTGTTAACCGGGGAATTTACTTTCGTTCCATTCGTTTCCCATTGAAGTATTTCATCATACCCGGTTAACAGGTTAAGTTAATTTTTCATTAATGTGACTGATCATGCGATTAACATGTTTTGTTTTTTAAATATATAAAATTTGTAAAATATTTTTTTCTACAAAATGAATAGATCCATAAAATTTTATTTCGTCTCAGAAAAATTATCTTTTGAATCACATGAAAAAAAGAGAGGTATTTGAAATAAGTTTGTTTGAAATTCACATTACCATGCTAGCGATGAGTTTAAATGTGTTATCGATTTTATTGATCTTTTTAAGAGCTCATCGTGTTATATCGTGTACGAAAGGTTTACTTTAAAGACTGTTTAAACGTTATTTTTATTAAGTACTAGCGGTACATTCACAGAGTTGCCCATAACATCCTGAATTTCAAAAAATTTTTTTAAAAAGCTTACAATCTTCAGCAAAAGGGATTATGACATCACCTGGTTTCGACGAAATGCGTGTTGGGAATAGAACAGCGCGACCTTGGTTACGAAGAATGGAGGGGAAAAATAGAGCGAAAATATTTTAACACTTCAGAAAAAAAATTTATCAGTATTCAACCATAAAAGATATTTTAACCGTTCTTGTTTCAAATCGGGGGAATATTCCATTCATTACCTCAAAAAAAATGAAAGAGATAACTTTATTAGGTCAGGGGATGCAGTAAATTTAAATAAAAAAACAAAATTTTGTCGTCAAAACTGACTATTTTTTGAAAATTTCTTAAAATTCAGTAAATTAAGTTTGAAGCTCAAAACAAATTTCATTACAAAGCAAATTGTTTATTCTATCCAATAGTGCATTGACTGTTTTTCAACTATCATTAGAAAAGATACTACAGCCGTAAACGTGCAGAAAATGACGCAAAACAGCACGAAACATTAAATAAAAAAATTTCTGGATTAAATTTTAAAATTCCGGCTTCTAGGTGCATTCAGTCACCATTAAGACCGATAGATTCGTCTGGACATCGCGGACACACACACATACACACACACGCACACAAACATTGCCTTTTATAAGTATAGAACATAGCAAAAATGGCTTTTCTGTTAATATTTTACCTTCTACATTGAAACTCTGTTTCAAATGCATATATGTATGCAGTGCATTTAATTTTGCAATGAGCTTATTTGCTCTCTGTATATCTAACTTGAAAATTAAATAGTTATCTATATTTTGCATTTTTGTCGTTTTCATTTTTCTTTAAAAAAATTCATAGGCTGCGTGATTTATTGCAAACAGGTCAAAGAACAAAATTTACAGGTACATTCTAAGATGCTTGGAGAATAAAATGCACTGAACATAAAGAAGGTAGATGCATTAATCTTATGTAAAGAAAAAAAAAATTAGTACATTAGCAATGAAAATTAATATTTAATTCTATGGTTCATTCTTCTACCTTTTATTCTTAATTTATTATTTTAGTCTTTAATATATTTCATACTTCGCCTTTATAAATATTATGAATTATAAAAATTAATATTTTCGAATTGATTACTCGATGGTATCACCCGTACGAAATCAATATTTAATTAATTGATAATTAAGAGTTCTAAAACTGCTAAAATATTGTATTGTCATGCACAAATCTTCAGAACTCATCATGAAGGGAGTGTAAAATAGATTACAAAACTCCCTTTTTTACAAGCATGAAACAAGCCACATTAAGTAAAAGCTTGAAAAAAGGCAGAAATCTTTAAACTGCTGGAAATGTCGATGGATTAATGATTGACGCTGCAATATTGCAGCGCGATTACTACTAATTATTAAATTATTCAAGTTATTTTATGATATTAGAAATCATCAAATTATTGTAACCTAAAGCTACCATAAACAATTTTAAGGGTAACCGAGTTGATGTTTTTCTAGAAAAAGCGTAATGCCAATGAATATAATATTATTTGCAAGTACTATATTCTATGCTATATTTAAAATATTGCAGGGGTGTAGTGGGTCTGGAACGCAAAAAAAAAATGAATACAATATTCATTCACGCGGTTTGAAAAAAAAATGAATACAATATTTATTTTTATAGTCTAATCAGTCGTCTAGTTAAAACAAAAACTTCGCGTATTTTTTTCTTATTGCGAGAAGTTTTCTTAATGACATATTACTCACAGGATAGTCATTTGTGTTAGTTTTGCTTTTGTCATCATTTACATTTAGAGCTTTTTAAAAAGATTCCGTACATTTGTGCTTGTTCATTTTCTGCTTGACTAAAGATTCGGCATTACATTTTTAATTGAAGGATCAAATTTGTTTATGAGTGAGTTGTGGTCTATCGAATTTTTTTTTTAATTTTTATTTATTTCAGGTTATGATACTTGCTGTTACCTAACAAAATTTTCCAATATTTCCGCGATGTTGGCTACTATTCCATCTATTTAGTTCGATACAGCACACGCACCCATTTTTGGAAAGTTAGAACATGCGTGGGATCATATTGACCCCAAATTGTTAGACACATACTCTTTATTTTATTGGCTGTTTGTACTGAAATAAAATATGGGCAAATGATAAGAATATTTCTTCTCACAAATAATTTTTATTTAAGACACAAAATGCTATGTTTAATAAGAAAAAGGAAAATTGAACCTATATTCTCCTCCCCCCCCTTTTTCTGTATTCGTTTCTTCTCTGCTGCACACGTTCGTACGCTGTCGTAACCATAACGTTAAATTAATCTGAAACGCTAGCACATGCTCGGGTCAATTTGACCCCGACCCCTTCGTAAAATATGAGAAACCCCGTTTCACGGGTTTCTGCTGCACTTATCTTCTTTTAAATACCCTATGAAGGTACAGGAAGTAACAGAGGATTTAGAAAAATTAGAAATTCCGAGAATTTCTTAACAAAAGAGAAAGGGCGGGGTCAAAAAGACCCCGTGCGTGTGCTGACGGGTTAAAAGCTATTCTGTACAGAAGTGGCGGGAGCAACGACCCTGTAATTTTCTGCGCATGCGTGGGAAGGTTCAAGGTTAATATCTATCAAGCGTCTTCACTCTGCGTGTTTTAACTTTGAGGGTAGGGCACCAGTCCCGATATTTTTGAGAAAACCCCACGTATACATTTCACTGTTGTCTTGTCTCTTTTCTTTCTTCGTTCCTATCAATGCTTGTCATGAAAATTTCTGGGGTCGAATGAAGTATGCTTTTATCAAATAAGTAATGCAATTATGTTTACCGTATGTTTCTTTTCCAAAATCATGAACGAGTAGAGAGAAAGCATTCTGAAAAGCTATTGACTGTTTCTGTCAGGGTCTTTGCTACAGGATGCAACTATGCATTCTTAACTTGTCTCCTAAAGACGCAATTAACTGTAACCTTAGTATTGCGGCTTTGATAATAGCACACAGGGCATATGTTTTGCTGGGGCATTCTCATTACGCCACTAAGGAACAATAGAATGTTATACCCAAAGAATAAAAATGGACAATTGATGTAATGTCACACTCGGACAATTGTCTGTCTGTGAACAAAATAACTCAAAAAAACGGCTAGAGCTAGAGGGACGAAATTTGGTATGTGATCTTTATACATAATTTGTAGGTTTCTATCAAATAATCCGTTAAGCATCTTGCAGAAGGAACCAGCGGGAGTTTCCTGCCCTAAACTTTCTCGTATACTTTTCGAAAATTTGTCATTTCCCCTCCCTCTGCGTGGATAAAAAATTCGAACCTACTGTAACCCAGAATGCAATGAATAGCAGAAGGTTTTTCATTGTAGATTATAGTGATTGTAAAATATTTAGGTGAAGGATCATATTCAAAAATATGCGTATGTATTAAAAGTTAGCAATATTTAATTTCTATCAAACCCCAGCAAGCTCCGCTAATGCGTGGGCGTACGCGAGCGAAAAGAAAACAGGAGAAAATGACCTCGTTCGCTATCGCTGAATAGCTTGCGCATGCGCAGAGATTGCTTCCAGTACGCAACTAAAAAGAATTGAATATGCAATTTGAACAACTTTTTTTTAACCGATTGAAACGAAATTTGGGCACAGATCTATAATTAATGTTAGAAACCATCATAAAATTTTTTATTTATCTAAGACAAAGGGTTTAGGAGAAAAATTTTTTAAAAGTATGCGATTATACAGTCCGACAAACCATCACCCCTTCGATGGATTTGGTCCAACATTTGATACGGACCTACATTCATTATGATAAAACTGTGTACCAAATTTTATCCATCTAACTATTCAAGTTTTTGAGTTATAGTATTCACATGACCGCGGACAGACAGACATCCCATTAACGGATTTTGTTCAAAATTTGATAGAAATCTACAAATTATGTGTAAAGATCACATACCAAATTTCATCCACATAGCTCTAATAGTTTTCAAGTAATCGTGTTTATAGACAGACACACAGACAGACATAGTTCCAAAATTGCGTTTTTCGGACTCAGAGAGGTCTAAAACGTTTTGATTCGTCAAAATCTCGAATTCGAATTTTTTGACGATTACAATACTTTCTTTTTGTATAATTTATATACGAGAAAGAAAAAAGGGTGTGACATCATAGCACATGGCAAGACAATATGCCATTGATTATTAGATGCCATGCGCAGTTACATTTATCACGTGACTGTGGCGTCCCGTTAATTTTTGTATATATTTTGTTATGCATTTTTAAACATCAGAATAATTTATAAACTTTTCTCATTGGTGCAATCTTTAGAAAGTGAAGAAAACAACATATTCAGATTGTAATATTTGAGAAAGTATCTCAAGTTTTTGATTAAGGTATCCGACAACGTTCGGAGGCCTTTTTTTTTAAATAATGATATTTGAAGCAATATTTTTGTATTTTTATATGACATTTATGTTAAAACTTAATAAATCATAGAAAAAAGTTAAATGAATTAAATATATTTTTAAAAATTTGAAAAAACTTAGATTTTTTTTCACTAAATTTGACCTTTTTTCAAACACCCTCGTTCAAAAAGAAATGATCAGAATGATAAATACTTTAGCATATATAATCCTTCAACTATTGGCTAGGTCCTGAAGCAAAAGTTTTGCAATGTATCTAAAAACATGTAAATTATAAGAGTTTTAGTGTGAAATCATGAATTTTTAAAGAATTTTGGCCTTTTTTCAAACCTTAAAAGATACATATCTTTTTAATGGAGCATTATTTCACTTATATTTTAGTTCATTGCCTAGACAATATAATAAATAATATGTATGCCAAATTTGAGACGGATATTTTAAGTTGAATTTTAGTTATCGTGTTTGAAAAATGAAAATTTTGCAAAAAATCTCATTTCGAGAAAAATGAGTTTAAAGTTTATGTTTTTAATTTACAAAGAAAAGAAAAACGAATTTTTCTTCAACACTCCCCAGTTTTGTAGGCTAGTCCTTAGTTTTTGCCAGCTTAGCACATTTTTAAAAATTTTCTGATTGGAAATTTTTTTTTAGTCGTTTTCTTGAGCCTTATGTGTCATTATCGTTTTTTATCATTCAGCCGCCATCGATAGATTTGAATATTGTTTTTCAGTCAAATAACTTTATAATGCCTATTAGTTGATCTAGAGATACCTTTAGTGGTTGATATTGATCATAAGTACAATTTATGTACTTTTCTTACGTTTATTATCAAAAATTACATCATTAACGGAGAATCAAGATACTGCAATGATTCAAAATTACCTAAATTTGCAACAATGCCATAGAAAACAAAGAAATTCACACTCAAAATCTTTCAAAATAATACCTGGTATATGTAAAATAGTATAAAACAAAAATAAACAATAAAATTTAAATATCTTAAGTAAAAAAAATGAAAAATGCTTCTTTATCGTATTATTTACCACTCCATTTTCAACTGTCAAGTTCTACTAAAATGTCTCTAATTTCACTTCTGATCATCATGGATGTAAAATAAAAACTGTTTTGAAAACTAAAAGCAATAGGCTTTCAGATAAGACATTAAAAAAATTATGATTTTCGGTCGAAAATGGGTTTTCGAACGAATGCGGATACCTTAATGCATGTTTAAGTGAATTAATTTTTAGAGATGAAAAGTGAATTATAGTCTATAAAAGGCAACAGAGAATTTCTGCAATTTTGTAAAAAAAGTTCAAAATATGTCCTATGTGTAAGTATAGACGAAACATTACAGATAAAACATAAAATTTATTCAAAGGGTAGGAATTGAAATAATTTAAAATTCTGAAATAAATTTCTCTAAGAAGTACTCAAGCCCAATTAAGACTGCATATTCAAAATTCCTACTGACCTCTTGAGAAAAAAGATTTATTATTTATTTTTTACCTTCCGTGCGTCAGTTATCTCATTGTTTTCTGAATGAAACCGTTAAGAGGGGAAAAAGTGCCAATCTTTCTGCTTCAGTAACCGTTGATTGAAAAAAAGAAACTATTTTTATTGTTTATTTATGGATGTCTGTTGGTTGTTGAAATTTTTACATTTAAACGCGATATTTGATGTGAACTTGATAATTAAAGAACCATTGAATTAATCACCAGAATTCGCATTTTTTCAAATCAAGATTTGCGGAAATTAGATCATAAGTTTCAGTATAAATAGAGAAACTTCAGTCTTTCGATATCAAAGTTTTCCAACAAGCATTTGCAACAGTTTCAGTAAGCTGAAGAGGAAATAAGGCAGAGTTAAAAATGGTAAAAACATTTTTGAAGTAATATTCTATGCGATTTGCAGATGATAATTCAGAGAATTAGTTGAATTTTAATAAGTAAAAATATTTTTTCTTTTCATGCAGTTTGATATTTTTATTTCCATTGAAGGAAAACAGAATGAAAATGCATTGCATCATTTTCACCTTAATATTTTCTGATTTCTGCATTCTAAAAACAGTAGCGTAAGTAATTAACTAAGTAACAAAGCAATAGGTAAATGTTAGATCTCATCCTGATAATTTCTTATACTGTGAATTTGATCAAGAACAATCGCTTTTTGTTAATTTAGTTTCCAGAATTAACTCTTCATAAAATATCGTTAACAAAACATTGTTGTCATAATATAGTTCAGCGCTTCAGAGATTGTTTGTTTTATATAAATATAATTAGACGATATTTTAACTAGTGATTTTTTTTACATATGCAGAAAAATATTAATTTACCAATTTCATTTCGAAATAAGTGAAACAACTGATACATTTAGAATGGAAGATTTATATTAATTATTTATTTTAGAAATTAAGAGATAATTGTTATTCGAAAATACTTAAAGTGCCAAAAGATACATTGCGATTTCTAGTTTAAAATACGGAAGAAAATCCTCCAAACGTATATGTTAATTGGGTATTCTGTGCAAATAAAGAAGTCCTATATAACTGATAAAAATCAATATATTTATGAAAAATTTTTAGTACTTATCAAAAATTTCAGAGACTCTCTTTTTCCCCTTCCTGAAACTTAAAGGCTTCTTACAAAGTTAAAAAATATGAAACAGTCATAAAGTATTAATATATTCTTTTTCGAAGGTACGTTTTAACGAATATGACACTGATGGATGATGTTTTAATTTTTCAGAGACTCTCAGTAATTTTCTTTGCTGCCCTCTGCGTTGTGCTGCTGTGCACGTATGCCACATGCCAGTCCTCTGACGATTTAGAAGCCCGTCATCACCATCACCACGGGCATCATCATGGCCACCACCATCACCACGGACACCACCATGGCCATCACCATCATCATGGCCATCACCACCATCATGGACATCATCACCACCATCACCATGGACATCACCATCATCACGGGCATCATCATGGGCATCATCATCACCACGGACATCATCATGGGCATCATCATCACCATGGACATCATCATGGGCACCATCATGGACACCACCATTAAAAGTCAATAATGCAGAGGAATAATTTTTATTTCCTTCATGATTTTCCGATATGATGTATGGTTGGTTCTGAAATTAACGCAATCTTGATAAATAAAATACTTTTCTAAATATGAAGACTAGTTCTTTCGATTTATTTTGCATTAAGTTGAGATATTTACGAAATATTGAGAAATAAATAGCTTTCATATATATCTACTGTTATTTTTGTTTAACTTAAACAATCATTGTCTGAACTCATAACAGGCCGTTGTTGCTTATTGTTGTTTAAGCATTGAATTGTTGATTGCTAAGTATTGACTGGTTAAGTATTGTAACTGCAAGTAAAATATTTCAAATTACTCCCAAAAATATAAATTTCGATGAAATTGTATAAATCTACTGAAGTAATTACATTTTCCAGGGTATTAACCTCTTGATCTCCAGACTGCTTTATTCATAAATGTGTGTATATACCAGCTTATAGTGTGAATTTGTATTTTCTTATTCTACATGAAATGGATTAAGAATATTGTTCCTTTTTGCTATTTATTTATAATCAAGGTAGGAACAAAAGAAAAAAATCATACTAATTATCATTCCAATTAAAACCCGAACGTCAACAAACGTATCCTAAATTTGGAAAGCTACTGGTTTTTAAATAAAATTCAGATTTTAAAAAAAATCAGGGATAAACATATCTGAAACAAGGAATATCAATGAAACTCAAATTGAATTCAAAATTTTTGTATTTGCAAATAAATTTAACTTTTAATAAAACATAGCAAAATGTAAAATTTGTTTTCAGTAAAATTCATATTTAAAAATAAAAATTAGTAAAAAATAGTGATGTAAATTAATTTTAGGTCTTTTGAGGGTCAATTGAAGATACTCTTCCGCGCCGATGTCCCCTTCTAACATCATATGGAAACCTTGATGATTTACTACAACTTAAGTGTGAATGGCAGAATTTCAGGTTTCGCACCAAACATTGCAACTACATTCATCAAATTGAAAAGGTAAAAAAAAGTATTTTCAATCGAGTCTGCAGAAGTCCCCTTTAAAAATCTAATGGTTCACATACGGTGTTCTGCCATTTCCATTTATTTATTTAATGGAAGCTGGCATTTTTTAGAGAGCTTATGTGTTTGTATTTATTAGTATCGGAAAAAATCTTTTTCTTTCCTTTTTTGTATTAAGCTGTTTAACTTCGTAATGTTTGTTGGAGAAAGTAAGTGACAATTTTTGTTGAAAAAAAAGGCGGGCAATGTGAAAATATATGAATCCCGAGACCTCACATGACCTCACTTCTCTCCGCCCGGGAATATCCCATTATTCGAGATAGCCCGTGCAACGCCGGTCCATACAGCTAGTTGTAAATTATAAATGGTTGCCGACCATTAGTCTAAAAGTTTAGGAAGTTCTACGAGTCCCATAAAAACATACGAGAAAAATACATACATCTCTTCTGCTTCTACAGGATACCATTTTAATCCATATACTTTTAGTGTTTGATAATCAATGCTCTCAAAATATATGTCAGCTCTTTCATTTGTCCATTAGCTCAGATACGAATAATTAATATGGCGTACGCGTTGTACGTCAAGTAGTCGTCTACGATAACATTATGACGTACTTGATGGAGGTCAAGAGGTTAAACTTCTTTGACATTAAAAACAATTGTTTAACCATACATTTTACGATATTTTAGTTTTAAACGTAAGTTGTATAAATCTACATAAATGGGAATAAGGAATAAAGGAAAAATAATAAAAAAAATTAATTTTGAATCGTCTCTTAGATTAAAAATAATTAATTCAGAACATTAATTGTTTAATTGAATAAATTTATTAAAATATTTTCTTCTTCGAATTAAAAATATAGTAAGTAAGCACTTTCAGTAATCAATTATCAATAATTAAATTATTCAAAATTAACTTAAAAGAAGCAAAAATGTGATACAAATATTAATCACTATGCAGTGTAGGGTTACATGTTTTGAGATATTGTGAAAATGAATGATGAAAATAAATGATGATACGACAATGATTCTAAAATTTTTTCTTTTGTTTTAGAAAAATAAGTATCTTTAAAGATAAATAGTTTTATTTCTCCTCGAAATAAACAAAAAAAGTTTTAAAATGATTTAGTGTCTTATACATACAAATTTTATTTAAATGAAGAATCAGACTGCAGAGTATCCCCAAATCATTACATTTTCATTATTACATTTATTGCTGTTATAAGTTCAGACCTAATGTGACGGAACTTTAACCTCTTAACCGTCGCGCCCGTCATATTGACGTGCATCGAATTATCGCATTTTTAGGCTTATAAACTAAAATTTAATCATTAATTAGCTTTAAAATTTGACTCAAAATATGGCTTAAAATATTTGACTCAATTGATATGGTTAAAAATCCAAGTTATAGTAAGTGAAACTTTGAATAAGCCAATTTAAATATTCATATTTATCAACTAATCATCTTTATTTTTATATAGAGGCAGATAGAATGCTTACTTTTTTCCTGTATTATATTAGACAGAATCGAATCCTAAATGAGTTGACCAGAACATTTGAACGCTAAAAAATTCCTATCTATTTAGATTTAGAAAAGAATTGTGGTTTCCTTTTTTTCCCTTTGTCTCGTATCGTTCCGTTTTATTGAATTATGCACCTTTTATTATAAATGATATACAAAATATATTTTATTATAAATGATATACAAAATATATTTTATCATAAATGATTCGCAAAATATATTTTATTACAAACGGTTTACAACACATATCTTATTATAAATAACGTACAAAAAATTCTGAGACATGCTTTTTTCAAAAGAATAGCCAGGATGTAGAACTTAATCAGTATAATCAAGTCTCATTCAAAATATCGATTTCAGTTATTGAATGAGAGTTTTAGACATATCCTAATTTTCTACTATCTAGTTCGAACCATAATTAACCGCTTGAAATACCTAATGCATCATAATGAAAAAAATATTGCTTAATTTAAAAGTATAGATTTTAAAACTGTAATTTTTCACATTAATTGTGTATTGTTTTTCCTTCTGTCTATAAGAATGATAGCGAACCTTTTGGAGAAGTGCCTCAAATTTTGTTTATTACTTTTTTAATACTAGCCCCTTGGTCACTAAGTCAGTGGAGTCACTTGGAAAGCGGAGGGGAAGGTGTGGTTCAAAGGTTACTAATAATTTGGAAACACCGAAAATTTGTTAACAGAAAAACTTGACAGTTCAACCTTTATTTATTTATTTATTTAGTCTCACTTTTTAAATCCTCTAAAAAATTGGGTTCTCTTTTGTTTTCTAGCTTTTAGTTTTGCAGGTGAAGTAGAAAAAATAAATGTTTATGTCAAAAAATTGATGGCAATGGGGTGACACCAGGAATTAGCTGACCAGGTGACACCTGGTCCGGTAATTCATGGATTCCTGGATTCTGTAATATCTACGTGCCCAGAGGCGTAAAAGATATTTCTAATATTAATAAAGGAGAATCTGTGTGCGCCCGTGTGTGTGTGTTGGTGATATACTGGGCTGACCGCTGGACCTAGAGCTACGAGATTTGGCACAAACAAACTTTGAATGTACACCTCGGACTTCTTTTTTGAAATTTTAATTAATTAAAAATTAGGCGAAATTTCGGCGTTTTTTTCTTAATAACTTTGGAACATATTATAGCACAAAAATTATTTTTAGGCCATCTCAAAGTGCAAATTTACCTTTTCAATGATATCAATTAAGTTACCGTACAATATGTTCTCTAATTTTAATACCTTTTAAATATATTTTTTGGCATAATTTATAATAATAATTTTCATTGTTATAAGGAAATTCAAACCGTTTTGATTGTTAAAACAAAATTTAATTGCGTATTTCTCTTTCATTGTTGAAAGTTCATGTAATATCGTATTACATTTTGCCATATTTTATTTCATCAAAATGTTTTGGAATCTGCAAATCAAGCTCTGAGATATTTCGTATATTGAGAAATATATCCAGTAAGGTGAATGATTATGGTTGCTATGTTTTCGTTCCCTTTTCAACATGTTTTAATCCAGCTAACATGCCGCTGGCCATAAAATGTGCTGCACCCTTTTAATGTTGAAATCGAATGCATATTTTGAAAGAGGAATAAGAAAGTAAAGATTGAGCCGACAACGTGCGATTAGATGTTGCGATTCGTCGCCAATATGTTTACCTGGATAATCAAGAAGATTAGTTCCATTGGCAACCCATCGGTTAGATCGCTTACGTCATGGCAAGCGTTTCGCGTTTTTGAGTCATTTACATACTACGCGGATTTTTATAAAACTTAAAAATATGTATTAAATATTTAATTAAATAATAAAATATATTTAATTAGGATGAATTCAATAGTAAAAAAATGATAAATAGAACTTGTGTTTATTTAGTGATTATATATTTTTTCGAACACATAATTGAGAGCTTTTTTTTTGCTTTATAATAAAAATCGTTTGCATGGAATTTGTAAAGTTTCTTAGTTATATTTTGGAATTAATTGTTTGGAATGCTCTCTTCATCTGCGCGATGGTTTCCTTGATGCGACGAATTGTTTATTTCATATATTAAGAGCGTTTCCTCCCAGGTGCAAATATTAGAACTGAGTAAGTCTTAATTTTTCACTATTACTTGTTTTTAAGAACATTCGCCCTTAGTAGCAAAGCTACTAAGGACAAATGTTTTGCTGCTTCAGTAGAGTAATTAAAAAGTTGATTCCGTACATTACCTCAAAAGTTCTTTTGTCACTTTTCCTCTTGTGAACTTCGCAGGGATTGTCTCTTTGTAGCATCCAGCAGTAGTCGGCTATCATACTGACATTCCATTTTCCTTGATATCTTCTATCCATTTCCTTTATATCTTGGTGAAATCTTTCACCTTGATCCTCACTAACAGCACCTAAATTTTCAGGAAAATAGTCCACGTGCGAATCGAAAAAAGGAACTTTTAAGCTCGTACTATAGCCTAAAATCTTGAAAATTTTTTATCATCTCTTCTACAATAGATTTGTAGTTTGGGTTCTTTTTGTTTCCAAGAAAGCTAGTAATACCTAGTTTGAAAGATTCCCAGGCTTTTCTTTCGTTTGTTTCCATTTTAGTTTCAAAATTTTCATCCTTCATCATTTTCCAGATGTCTGGTCCTACGAACAAACTTTCCTTCAGTTTTGCTTCGGATAAACCCGGGAACTGGTCACAAAGGTATTTGAAGCCTTTTTTTTTTGTAAAGCCTTAAGAAATCGTTTGATAAATCCTAATTTTATGTGAAGCGGTGGAAATAACACTTTTTTTGGCAAGCAGGAGACGTATCCGGTTTCAACTGGTTCCCTCTGTCTTTAATATTGTGTTTAATAGGCAATTTTCTGATTCAGAGGAATATTCTGGATTGAAATAGTTTCTTCTTTCTTGTTTGGTAATTTAATCCATTAATTTACTATTTTAAGTCCATAAATATGTTTAACGAACTCATATAAATAATACTTTTTTGGTCCGAAATGTACTAAATTCGTAAAAAATAGATTGCGATTTGTGATGAAACTGTACGTGATAGAATTTTTTCATTATTTTTCCATTAATCAGCATTCAAAAAATTATAAATGACACCACTTGCTTTACCGACAATTTTTTCATCGCAGACCTGAGTTATTAAATGCGTTCAATACTGAAAGCAGGTAAATCCCAGTTCTATGATGCAAAAAATATGCGCGCCAAGTTTAACACCGACTAATCATGAATCATGCACAGTTGCAGTGATACGACAGAAGATTAGTTAGCCAACGTTAACTTGGAAATATTTTTTTTTTATAAATGCATCAAATATTTATACTTTACTTTTTAAATATTTTCCATTGCCTGTTCTCTCTTTTATGATATAAAAAATAAGCTTATAAATTCAATGCGTGTGTCATTTAAAAAGCCTTTGTGGGTCAGTGTCTGATCCGCGGGTCATAGGTTCGCCACCACTGGTCTATAACATCAAAATATT